>JAFIRS010003582.1:0-125990 GCA_018342105.1 Gonioctena quinquepunctata
AAGGCACACCAAACAAAAAGAAATAAATACACCTCCAGAAATTTCGGCTTTGTTGTTGCAAAGTTCATCTAGTTTTCATTTCATTGTGAAATTGTTCAAATTTTTCAATGATGGACGTTAATATTCAGTAATCGAATAAACGAATGTCTCTTCATTCTTATCTCACTCGTATTTTTTTTTTTTAACAGATTTATATCCCATTAGCTGCAGATGAGTTCGAAATTTTTTGTGTAATTTACCCCAACAGTGTGATGTTGTTAGCTGTTCACTCCAGATGAAGATCCGTAATCGGATAGCGTTATATTTTGTATGGATTGTAAAAGTTTGGTTTGTATTTGATTTTTGCTGCTAACTGATTGATCAACATATCCCTCCGAAACGTTACTAGATTTCCAGCCTCCATGCTTTTTAAATTGAAGTAAATCACCTCCTGCATCCCCTGATAGCGTACTGATGAGGGCCAGAGCCCGAAACACGTGTCTGGTTAACACTTCTCTTTGGGGCTATATATATATATATATATATATATATTTGTTATATATGGTTATATATATATATATATATATATATAAAAGTTATATATATATATATGGTTATATATATATATATATATATATATATATATATGGTTATTTTTATATATATATATATATTGAATATAAATTTAGGAATGTTGTTGTTATGAAAACCAGTTAAGATATTTTAAAAGAAAAAACCCACAAAAAGAATATTTATTGATTAGCTATTAGTTTCAAGAGATTGTTTTACATAATTTCAAGTTCTATTTCCTTTATAAGCCTATGTATGATATGAATAAAAAAAAATGTCCAAATTATATACACAATCAATTTCATACACTGTCAGAATGATTACAACCCATAATTCTTCAAAGACAACAAAAGTCTAGATTTACAAAATTTTCCTGAATAAAATGGGGATCTAAATTTATAAATTTGAAACATACAGTATATGAAATGGTAGCTAACTAAAAATAGCCAATGGTAGAACAGCAAACTTCTTGATGACAATAGCCAATCAGGGAACAGATGGTCACATGTAGAATTTGAAATTGTCAGAGAATAAGACGGGAAAGTGTCAGAGGCAATTATTATTGAAATTTGTACATAGTTAATAAGAATGGTAAAATAGTTTTATGTATAAGTTATGACACATAACCATAAACAGTGAAAAATGTGACAATATAGTGCGCGAATTCAAAATTCGAATCAGAGAAGGAACAAAAATGGTATCCAGGTAACAACAAACAAAGCCACAAAGAGATCGAAAATAAATTCAAAACAGATGCCACGTTATATATTTTGGGAGAAAAAAAATGGAATATTTCCACATTATAAGTGGAAACCAAGATTACCTTATTTTTACACCGTTTACTAGTATCCAAGGCTGTTCTGAATTTGTATGGTCCTTTTCTATTTGGTATTGGAGTTCCTGATAGCATTGGAGTGAAAGGAATCCAAATCCTGGTTGTATTGAACAGCGACAGTTCCTGACAGGTATAAACCTTCCATAGTGCACATTCGAACTGAACAATTTCACTAATACGCATATTCCATCGGAAGAACTTTTATTTCAATTGATTTCGAACTATTAAAGAAATTTTCACTTTCAAGGTAAAAGTGAGGTTGTGTAAATTTACCAATGAACTTTTCTCATGATTATCCATGAATATTTGTAGATTCACCTTAGAGTAAGTTATCTTTCTAGGCCAGGTAAAATTAAGGTTTCCTGAATAAAAGGAAATAATTGCTTTTTGATACTTTGTCGTTTGTTTTCTACAATGATCAACAATCATACTTATGACCATTGAATAAATAGAAATTTGACATATCAAGCAGAGGCTAGTGGCTCAATTGCCTGAACCGGCTATCTGAGACAAGGGGCGTACCAACTGAGCTTAGCTGTGGTAAGGAAAATGATAACAATTGGCAGCAATGTGACGAAAGAACAGTGACGTAGCTAGCAATTATTATTACATTGCAAAATATATTATACAGGGCACAAATAATTATCTATATCATAACAATTCGGCTCAACGAAGAATAAAGAAAATTATCAGCAATTTTCATTTATATAACAACAAATTTATATTTCAAATTATCATTACATTACAATTGGCACCCCAAAACGGGCGAAATAATAACAAAACGTGGGCGGAAAAGGCGAACAAGGCAAAGTAAGGGAAATATATTATTTCTTAATATTAACCCAACGTAGTGGCAAGTAAGACCAAATAAGGCAATATATCATTTCAAAGGAGGTAAAGGGCAATATATCATTTCAAGGCAAGTACGGGCGAACAGTAACAATTGGCATTTCAACGTGTAAGACTAAATATTTTGGGCAATAAAAAATGGATTTGACAGAGAGTGAGTTTCAACAAATAATGGAATTCTTAGAAAGAATGCATGAAGAAAACTTAGAAAAAATGGACATAATGTTTAAAAAAAACACAGATGAAATAAAAAAATGTATGAAAGAATGTTTCAAAGATAATACAGAAGGAATATGTAAATCAATTGAAAAAAAATAGTGAGCAAAATGAATTTCATGAGGTAGTTATACAAAAAACAGATGATAGTAATAATTTATTAGAAAAAGATGATACACAAATACAAAATATAAAAATGAATATCGATAACATGAATAATGAGTTTATACATAATATGAACGGAAGGATAAACATTTTCAGAGAAAAGGGTAAAGTGAATAATAAAGTAAAAATGATGAAAATATATGACATACTAATGGCAAAGATGAATTTGGAATTGCAAAAAGGGAATGAAAATGATAAAATAATAATAATAAAAATGAATGACATGAACGTGGCTGACAAAAATCTTGAGTTGAAAAAAGGGAACATAAATAAGAAAATAATTATAATAAAAATGACTGACATGTACGTGGCTAACAAAACTTTTGAGTTGAAAAGAGGGAACATTAATAAAAAATAATAGTAATTCAATACAATACAATACAATATTTATTCATCCTTTAAATTTACATTTGTGGAAACGTCAGAATTACAGAGAAAAAAAAAAAGTAAAAAGCCTATATGTATACACATTAGTGACAAGTACATATAAGACAAGTACATATAAGACAGAACAATAATTAAAAATAGACAACTTGTATATCAATGACATCTACAGGGCGGATAGAATTTTCGAAATAAAGCAAAGCAATACAATTAATGAAAAAACAATAATAATGGATAGTGAAATGTTAAATAGAAAAATAGGAAAGAATTTAAATAAATTTTACTTCAAGAAACAAGAAAAAGTTGAATTTATGAAGATGAAAATAATTGATAATGTTAACAGAAAATTTCTATTGAAAATTTGTGAAATAAAATATAGACTTGCAGTTACAAAACAAGCAAGATTCCATAGAAGGAGAGATAAATAATAAAAATGAAAATTTAGGGAATAATAAATTGTAGGTTAACAAATTTGATAGGCAAGTTAAAGAATAAAAAATGGAAAAAAGTTGAAAAAATAAATTGATAGATAGGTATGATTTCAGAAATATTTGAAGAAAATAAAATGAAAAACAAACGTAAAGAAAAAAATACATCAATGAGAGAAAATATTAGAGGAAACAAAACAACGCCTAAATAAAAATTATAAAATGAAAAGAAATGAAGATAAAAATATTTTGTGTATAAAATGAATGTATGTGAGAAATGAAAGTGGAAATGATAATAATAATAATACTAAAGAAGTATATTATAAGAAATATGATGATGATGAAGGTATATTGATAAATAATATGAAGGTATATTAATAATTAAAATGAAGGTATATTAATGAATTATAAATGAATATAATATGTTAATTATGTGTGAATAAAGAAAAAGCGAAGAGTATGTACACAAAATAAAAGTAAATAAAATGAGATTCAAATTAATAAATATCCAATTCAATATGAATATAAAGAACAACTGAAGGAAGAGATAGGAAAAACAATAAAACAGTATAATTGAAAGCAGTACCATAATTGTGAAATTGATAATTGAAAATAATATCAGTATAAAATATAAAATGAAAGTAGGATAATCATAAAACATAAAATGTCATATATGATAATATCTTGAAAAGTTTTCTGTCTTGATATGAAGAGATGTCTGAAGTCAAATTTTTCTGGAACAAAAAAACATAATATTAGTAGTTGTAAATAATAGTTATCGTTGAAGAGCTTGTTTTTCTTGAACTGGTGGGAAATCCAGCATAGGTAGTTTCCTGAAAATTAAAAAATAGTATTAGTTAAAGTAGATTCAATAACTGTAAATAAAGAAACTAGTAGAAAATTATTGAATATAAATTTAGGAATGTTGTTATGTTATGAAAAACTAGTTAGATATTTTAAAAAGAAAAAACCCACAAAATGGAATAATTATTGATTAGCTATTGGTTTCAAGAGATTGTTTTTACATAATTTTAGAAGTTCTATTTCCTTTATAAGCCTATGTATGATATGAATAGATAAAAATGTCCAAATTATATAACACAATCAATTTAAAAATCGAAATGTCACCAAATCAAGAAAAACTTAAAATCAAACTACAAATTTATAAATTTGAAACATACAGTATACGAAATGGTAGCTAACCAAAAATAGCCAATGGTAGAACAGCAAACTTCTTGATGACAATAGCCAATCAGGGAACAGATGGTCACATGTAGAATTTGAAATTGTAAGAGAATAAGAGCGGGAAAGTGTCAGAGGCAATTATTATTGAAATTTGTACATAGTAAATAAGAATGGTGAAATAGTTTTATGTATAAGTTATGACACATAACCATAAACAGTGAAAATGTGACAATATAGTGCGCGAATTCAAAAATTCGAATCAGAGAGAAGGAACAAAAATGGTATCCAGGTAACAACAAACAAAGCCAGAAAGAGATCGACAATAAATTTAAAACAAATGCCACGTTATATATTTTGGGAGAAAGAAAAATGGAATAATTTCCACATTATAAGTGGAAACCAAGATTACCTTATTTGTACACCGTATACAAGTATCCAAGGCTGATTGCTGAATTTGTATGGTCCTTTTCTATTCGGTATTGGAGTTCCTGATAGCATTGGAGTGAAAGGGAATCCAAATACTGGTTGTATTGAACAGCGACAGTTCCAGACAGGTAAAAACCTTCCATAGTGCACATTCCGAACTGAACAATTTCACTAATAACGCATATTCCATCGGAAGAACTTTATTTCAATTGATTTCGAACTATTAAAGAAATTTTCACTTTCAAGGTGAAAGTGAGGTTGTGTAAATTTTACCAATGAACTTTTCTCATGATTATCCATGAATATTTGTAGATTCACCTTAGAGTAAGTTATCTTCGTAGGCAGGTAAAATTAAGTTTTCCTGAATAAAGGAAATAATGCTTTTTTGATACTTTGTCGTTTGTTTTCTACAATGATCAACAATCATACTTATGACCATTGAATAAATAGAATTTTGACATATCAAGCAGAGGCTAGTGGTTCAATTGCCTGAACCGGCTATCTGAGACAAGGGCATTCCAACTGAGCTTAGCTGTGGTAAGGAAAATGATAACAATTGGCAGCAATGTGACGAGAGAACAGTGACAGCTAGCAATTATTATTACATTCAAAATATATTATACAGGGCACAAATAATTATCTATATCATAACAATTTGCTCAACGAAGAATAGAGAAAATTATTAGCAATTTTCATTTATATAACAACAAATTTATATTTGCAAATTATCATTACATTACAATTGGTACCCCAAAACGTGGGGCGAAATAATAACAAAACCATTTGTTAAATTATCAATACATTACAATATATATATATATATATATATATATATATATATATATATATATATATATATATATATTGTTATGTTTAAATGTTTAAAGAGTTGAAATAATAATATAAATTGAAAAAAACCCATAAATAAAAAATATTCATATCTGGTAGTCTGTGCTATGTTATTTTACAGTTTTTCCGAAGATTCTACCGTTTTTCTGAAACCTTGTATAAATATTAATCGATACCTATGTTTGAAATAAACATGTTTTCAACATTACAAGCAATAGGCATAATTTTAACATTTTTTGAAATCAAAATTCACGAATATATTTTGAGCACTAGCAGATAAAATATTGAAAGTTCGAACATCCTGTATATGAAATTGGATCTTAACACAACAGCCAATGAGATGCCAGGAGAGATCTTGATGCAAAATTGGAAAATTCAAAACTATAGAAAAGCAGAAACGTCGAAAGAATGATTTTTACATGTCTTGTATATAGTTCATAAGGTAGTTGGAAATGTTTTGTGAATAAAAAGTGTCAAAAAGGTGAAATTAATAAAAAGTGCTACAAAAGGTGCGTAAAAATCGAAAATTCGAGAGATAAAAACAAAATGGGTTGGTATCGAGGATAGAGAATCAACAAGCGAGGAAAATTGAGAAAAAATAATTTTGGAAGAACCACGTTGAAAATCTAAATTTGGAAAAATCCAACAATTTGGAATAGAAAATCAGTTAGTAGCCAACAGAACATTGGAAAAATATGAAGAACAATACCAGATAAAAAAATCACAAATGCAGAGTTAACATTACCTTTGCTTCATTGGAAATTTACAAATACGAGGAGAAGTCCCAGTCGACGAGAGCAGCAGCAGGTTCCAGGAACGGGAGAGAATCCGAAACACTGAACAAATTGGTATAAGATGTCCCAGGTATTTTTTGAAACCATAAAAGTCACCACAGTGCAATAAAAAACTATAAAAAACTAAACTTTTGAAGAATTTTGATAGAACTCTTTCACAAACTACTATGAAGAACACATAACCTACAAGCTTTCAATTACACTTGAATAGTCTTGAGGAAAATAGATACATAGAATCATTTTATATGAAGGTTAAGATATTATTTTCATCTATCTATTATATTGATTATTTAGTGAAATTTGGATTTAACCCGCACTAGTTTATATTCATGGGCATTTAACATGTTTTTAATCAATAATACTTGACTGTCTATTAATTGTTATTGATCATGATTGTTGAACGCTTCCCGCCCTGAAAAGTAAACAGAACAAAGAAAATCTTGTAACATCAGATTTTTGCAGAACTATGCAGAATGCAACTCACACGCAAACATGTTAGTTTCCGATAGAAAAATATCCTAAGAAATCTATGTATGAAGACTAACAATGTATATTCCTGAATAAGACGAGAGTTTGCCGGTCGAAACGTAGAAATAAAGCGGAAGTACATATGTAATCACACAACACAAGCGTTCATTCATTCATAAAAGTCAAATCCACGAACCAAAATACCCAAGAAAATCAATTGTTTATATTGTTTTTTGTCTCACTAACCGGATTTGATCCCTTCAGCGGAACAGCCTTCGAAGAAGAATATTCAGTTCGCCGTTGCCCATCAGAGTTTGCAGAAATAGATTCTTGAGTTCTATTTTCAGCAAGCTCTGTTGGGCATTGTTGAATTGGTTTTCGTAGAATGATTTGGGTCAAGAATGTAGATTCGAAGACAGAATGGAGGAATTGGATTTGCCTGTGTATGGTGGAAGAACAACAACTTTGATGAGGTGGGTGAAGGTGCTGTTCGTAACAAATCTTGTGTCAACCTGGGACCTTTTTCTTGAGATTCATCACGTTGATGGACAATACGAGATTCTGAGGTGCAGAAGATCACTGCGATATATCGAAAACCACTGAACTGATTTTGATGATATTTCAACTGAGTGATATAAGGCATATCAAAGTGAAGCAGTCATTTGAATGTACTACTGCTAAGCAGTCATGAGCCCACATGTAATTATTTTATTTCGTGAGCACGACTACTGCATTAGCAGTGATACAGAATATTTCTAGAGAAGTAATTAATGATAAAACTCTATTTTTGATCTGAACAGGTTCCATCCATGTTTTTTTTTAATTAAAGGCATTTGTAGTTTTGATGGAAAGCTTCAAACATATTTTGTTTGAAGTATTGTTTACAGTTTAGATAATATCTAATTATTTTGGGATGGCAACGGGATATTTCCTGCAAAACTAGTAGTTCATCATTTACCAATTCTGATAGCATTTTTAGTAGACATCGAATAACCTCTTCTCAAAATTGAAGCAGCCTTATGTAGGGTTTTATTTTGGCTTTGGTATTGTTACGACCTAAGCAGTTGTTGATTCAAAAACCCCACACCTATAAGCCACTGTTATGACCCATTCAGTTGTAGATTTAAAAACCCCACACCTGTAAGTCAATTTTTGGAACCACTTTTAATGTTTTACAAGATGAAATAGTAAAGTCTCAGAATTTCTATACTGGGTGTAATTTTCCTTGTCGGAAAATAACTAAAAAATATCTTTGAGTGGTCTTGGCAAGATGATTACCCCGTATATACTTGTAACTTTTTGAGAGCTCGTTTAATCCGTGTACGCCACTGAATCTCATTGGCCAATCAAGAAATCAAAACGCCTAGAATTATAAGTGAGGAATATTAAAAAAACAAATTAGCAAACATTCAATTCATGTAAAATACTAATAAAGTCCTATATTGGACTGAGAACTAAAAATCCATTAAACTTCAAAATTATTTGATTTTAAACGATCTGTGAACTCCACCTAGATAGAAATATAAATAATCTTGCTCTGGTCTAAACCCAGATAAACACTACTGTATACAAAGTATTCGTCTGAAAATCATTTAATACGTTGGTTAACATACGAAATCTGTCAATACTTTCTGAATTATTCTACGTTTGAAAACTGAGGGAATGAAATATGATAAGATTTGGTATACCACACAATGAATAGATTGAGGCTTACCAACATACTGCTTTCAATTACTTGAATAGTCGTGAGAAAGATACATACAATGATTTTAAACGAAGGTTTAAGATATTATTTTCAACTATCTATTAGATTGATTATTTAGTGAAATTTGGATTTAACCCGCACTAGACATTCGACATGTTTTTAATCAATAATACTTGACTGACTAATAATTGTTATTGATCATGATTGTTGAACGCAGTCCGCCCTGACTTCATCATGTACTCATTTTTGTACATGGTACTGGCTAATGCCTGAACTGGATTTTACTGTATGTACTAATTTTCTTACGAACTGGATTTTAAAATCTGAATAATCTTTACTAGATGACTGGTGGGTTGACCGTACTGATTTCGTAATGTACTACTTAGCTGCCCGAACTGAAGTCTCCTTTCCTAAATGCGCGGCTTTTATAGCGTGAGGCAGGTGCAATGTGAACAAAAGCTTATGTGTGTGTGTGGTTGGAGTCGGATAGATTCCATTTGCCACAAACTCTTATTAAATTATTTCTAGTAAGTTATATAATTTGTTTTTTTTGATGATGACATATACAACCGTTTTGTATTACACACTCCGTCCTCGCATGAGATAATTAATGGTTCTCCAATGTAAAATTTAATTCAATTTCCAATTTATTCATATATCGATACATCTACAGGCTTTTCTTGTAATAGAGAGTTTAGAAACGATTACCATGGATTTAAGTCGTGTAATAATAACCGAATATTTTCTTGTTAGTCTTGGGTCTGCTAAGTGGAAAATACGAGGAGGTATAGAGGAATGTATTAGGGTATAGTGATTTTTTTATGTAGATATGAAATGATTCCAGTGTCTCTCCCAATTAACACGAATATTATTCTTTACTGATCTAATAAAATCTTTATAAGGAGTAATAACTAGTTTATTTGATAAAATACTTGCCTGCTTTGCTAATTTCTCTACTGTCCCATTTCCTGCGATTCCACAGTTATCCATAACCCACACGAAAATTACGCTCAATATAAGACTTGGAGATGTGTTTTAACGTTGCACAAAAGATGCGAGTTATACACTTTGTTGAAGTTTGATTTATTTAAAGCGCCCGGAATGGCTTCAGCGATAGGAATGGCTTAAGCGATTTCATCATGACATTCATTTATAAATATGTATATTACGCTCGTGATTCACAATGTACAATTTTTTGGTTTGGTAAAATTGGAAATTTCGGAAATAAATATCACCATGAACGTTCTGCTTTTGGAGGGTTCCCTTCACCTCCGTCCTGGATATGCACCTATTTGTTTTTCCACCCATGACTGATTTTAATGCGACAAAAGTTTTCACCAGTGAGGAAATAAAATTGTTTTCTTGATCAAAAGATGAAACTTTGGGCATATATCAACACGATTTAATCGAGCAATCACCGAAAGTACTTGGATTTGTTGGCAGTTCTGTATTTGTAGTGTTTAATGTACCATTATATAAGTGTCCGTTGGAGAATAGCTACGACTCTTTGGAAAGCTCAGGTTGTGAAATGTTCATATCATGTTTTGTTTCAATAACTGGTCTTTGATGCAGAAGATGTTCAGCGCCTTCGAAGAAATATATTCAGTTTGCCGTTGCACATCATGGTTGGCAGATATTTTTCTCAAGTTCTATTGAAGCTCTGTTGGACATTCTTTTTTATTATAATTTTTTTGTTTTTGTTTTTTTTAATTAGTAAAAAATGAAGAACATAAGTCATTGTTTGGATTTTTATTGTTACTTTGACTATCACCTTCTAAACTCTTTTGTACTCTAACTGTGGGAGTTGTGAAGTTGGGTCAAGTTATCATAAAACTTTTATCACACTTCTTATCCGCCAGCTATGGTTCAATTAAGCCGTGTGTTGATTTAGGCTTTTTATCATGAAAAAAATTAATTTATGTTTGTGATCAGGACAGTTCTCATTAGACTTCTCCCTTAAACTTATATTCAATTACGATAACTTAAATTTGAGAACTTTAGAATCGTGTCTAGTCTTCCTTGGAATATTGGGACGTATATTTGACAGATGACAGTCTCCTTTAGATTAATCATCTTCAAATCTGGTTTTCGTATGCCATGGATATTCCTTTCATGATTCTGATATATCCATAGTTTTGTGTTCATATCAATCTACTTCAACATTCACTTGTCAATCTTATCATTTAGGTCCAGCTATTTCACCTAAATGGTGGCTTATAGAGAAATCTGAATGTAATTTCAAGTTTCATCCTGATTAGGTATATGTTTTTAACATGTTTGTCATGTAGCCTTATACAATACTCATTGAACATTATATATTTTATGGTCTTTTTGGTCTGGTACACCTGACGAGTAAGTAACCTCACTTTTCAAAACAATATTTCAAATTTCCTTTCTTAAATATTTAAATGTTCTCTATCAATATTACTTACTTATAGGTACGCACTGATGATGACCTGAAGGTCGAAAGCGCTTTGCTACGATTTTAATAAATTATTGTATGCACGAAATAAAAAGTTCCTTCCTCGATTAGTAAATTTGTTTGCGGCAAATGATTTGTGTCAAGGATGAAGATTCGAAGGAAGAATGGAGGAACTAGGTTTGCCTGTTACTTGGTCATCAAATTGGTTGTGAATTCTTGTATTTGATGAGAAAACAAGACAATTTTGATGAGCTAGGTGAATGTGCCATTCGTAAAAAGCCATTTGTCAACCTGCGACCTTTTCCTTGAAATTTATTGATGCCCGTAGCCTATCAACTTGGCAGATAAAACTTTGTTTAGTGGCATCAAAACAAAACATGCACCTTATCGTAACATTGTTTCGAATCAAGTTTGGGCGGCACTCTGAATGTTTTATTTCCGCAACGATATTTACGATACAGCATTTCCTCAAAAATCCGTCTCACCGCAGTCCTCAGCGAACACGGAATGGTTTCAGCGATTTGAACGTGGCATTTATTTATATATATATATATATATATATATATATATATATATATATATATATATATATATATATATATATATATATATATATATATATATATATATATATATATATATATATATATATATATATATATATATATATATATATATATATATATATATATATATATATATATATATATATATATATATATATATATATATATATATATATATATATATATATATATATATAATATAGAGAAATCTGTTACGCAGATCCAAAGGAGATCACCAGTCCGTCTACAGCCTGTTTCATGGTTTCCCAATCATCAGGACGGCCTGTGGTCTCTTTCAAATTCGTATCAGATATCTCGTAGGTTATTACCAATCGGTGCATTCGAAAATGTGAAAAACATCAGATTATAGATAGCGACACCTATAATCTGTTGGTGGGATTAGACCTGTCATCGTGGAATTTTGAAGAAACGAGATTTCGTACAACATCAATAGGTCACCGACAGATGCCAGCATAGAACAACCCACGATACCAATAGTCGTACGCCTAGGGAGTTTTTAGGAACGCAATACAAATACGAGAATATGAGAAATCTGTTACGAGATCAAAGGAGATCACCATCCGTCTACAGCCTGTTTCATGGTTTCCCAATCATCAGGACGGCCTGTGGTCTCTTTCAAATTCGTATCAGATATCTCGTAGGTTATTACCAATCGGTACGTACGAAAATGTAGAAAAGCATCAGATTATAGATAGCGACACCTATAATCTGTGTGGTGTGAGCTAAGACCTGTCATCGTGGAATTTTGAAGATACGAGATTTCGTACAACATCAATAGGTCACCGACAGATGCCAGCATAGACCAACCCACGATACCAATAGTCGTACTCCTAGTGCGTTTTTAGGAACGCAATACAAATAACGAGAATATGAGAAATCTGTTACGAATCCAAAGGAGATCACCATCCGTCTACAGCCTGTTTTATGGTTTCCCAATCATCAGGACGGCCTGTGGTCTCTTTCAAATTCGTATCAGATATCTCGTAGGTTATTACCAATCGGTACGTACGAAAATGTGAAAAGCATCAGATTATAGATAGCGACACCTATTATCTGTGTGGTGGAGCTTAGACCTGTCATCGTGGAATTTTGAAGATACGAGATTTCGTACAACATCAATAGGTCACCGACAGATGCCAGCATAGACCAACCCACGATACCAATAGTCGTACTCCTAGTGCGTTTTTAGGAACGCAATACAAATAACGAGAATATGAGAAATCTGTTACGAATCCAAAGGAGATCACCATCCGTCTACAGCCTGTTTCATGATTTCCCAATCATCAGGTCTAAGCTCCACCACACAGATTATAGGTGTCGCTATCTATAATCTGATGCTTTTTATATATATATATATATATATATATATATATATATATATATATATATATATATATATATATATATCGATAAATATATCACGCTCGTGATTCGACAATTTACGTTTGTAAATTCTATTATCATTATTCGAAAAAGTTTATTCAGTTTGCCGTTACCCATCAGAGTTGGTAGTAATATATTCTTGAGTTCTATTTAGGCACGCTCTGTTGGGCATTGTTGAATTGGTTGGCATAGGATGATTCGTGTCAAGAATATAGAAGAATGGATGAACTGCATTTGCCTGTTACCTCTTCGTCAAATTGGTTGTGATTTCTTCTGTTTCATTGGAGAACACAGCAACTTTGACGAGGTAGGTGAAGGTGCCGTTCGTTAAAAACCTTGTGTCGTCAATCTCTTGAGATTCATCACGTTTATGGACGATTCGAGATTCTGAGATGCAGTAGATCAGTGCGATATATCGAAAACCACTGAACCGATTTTGATATTTTAACTGAGTGATATAGAAGCCATAATGAAGTGAAGCACGTCATTTGAATGCACTACTGCTAAAGCAATCATGGCTCCACACGTAATCATTTCATTGCGTATGAGGTCACTACTAGTGCATAAGCAGTGGGACAAAATAGCACAGCAGGCTTTCTGTTGCTAAAAATACAAATGCCTCTGTTTTTTGTCTTTCTTAAATACATTAATGAAACTCGTTTGTTTCAAAAAGAAAGTATTTTTATTGTATTTTCAAATACTGCTCTATATGACTAAAAACTTTCATTTTGAACTAAACAGAATGCATAAATGTATTTTAAAAAGATAGAAAAACAAAAGGATTTGAATTTCTAGGAATGGAAAGCTTCAAAACAGCCAAGACATAGTGCAGGTTTTTCTTAGCATCCCTTTCAGCTATAAGAACTTTGATCATTTTCATTTTGTTTGAAGAATTGTTAAAAATTCAGATATTTGAGATTCTCTCATAATGTTGGATGGTAATGGGATGTTTTCTGGAAAATGTGGTATTTCAATTTCCCTGCGTCTTGGTTGCCGGTTAGCATGTATAGGGATTATGAGGGATAACTTCTGATAAATATTAATTGTATTCGCCAACTTCTAAAGCCTTATTTTTTCAATCAAAAATAATGTAATAACAACCCAAAAAATATCGAGTTTACCTGACCAAAACGATTGCAGAGCTCAACAAGCTCTTTGGTAGTTATAAGTAGTACGTCTCTGTTATCCCACCATTCAGAAACATATAAGCCCCAACGTCTTTCACCATTTTTCAATTTTTGCATTGTCACCAATTTCGGGTTTCCCTTTCTATTAGTACGTAAACTTCTCTTTATATGTGTTCTATGTTTTAGAAGCTGATTTTCAGAAATATTAACAGAAATATGCCCTCCAAAGCTGATCGACCCATATTCTTCTGATCAGGGTTAGCACGCTCATATGTTTATTATACTCATTTTGTTTGAATGTGATTCAACCTCGAATTGTTTGCGATTGGATCACATCGAAAAATATGTGTTAGATATAAAAAAGTGTTGCTGGCACTATCGCGAAATTAGAAGTTTGAAACCATTTTGAAAGGAGTGAATTCTATCTTGAGTCTAGTAGTACAAAATGTAGATATGATAAAATAAGGTGTAGACCAAACCGCTGAGCTGCCCTGTTGGCAGCATTGTAAACATATTTAGTTGGTGTAACTATAGTTATTGTATCAATTGAATTAATGAATATTGTATATTTGTTTTGGATTCAGAGTTCATAATCTGTTACCAACCCTCTTTAAGGCCCATTAGGCAATATATTAATGACAATATTCACATTATTGTGGAAGTTGTCCATCATAATAGTGTGGCCTTTATTTAGGCATGGACTCATCAACCTTTTGACAAGAGAAGCAATCTTATATTTGCTTTCTATAGCTGATGTTTTCCCCTTATATATCTATGTATGGTTAGCAAACCATTTGGAGCACAAACTTTAAAAAAAATGTATGCCATATTTTCCTTTTTTATTTTTGATGTATTGCCTGAAGCTCGGGTGGCGGAGAAAAAGCAATAGAGATATTCCCCAGGGTAATACGCATCTTGAAAATTTCCTAGTACAATTTCTAGAAGTGAAGTTATTTTATATAGCTTGTCATTCAGCCTCATAATATTTTGAAATTTGCTCACAACGTCTGCCCGATATTAAATGTGTTGGTTGACAGCAGATGCTTTTCGCAGTTCCGGAAAACCTATTTGCGCTCCAAGGAGTATAAGAGCTATGAATATTTTCAATTCCTTCTTCTTGATGGAGGCAAAATTGGGAATTCATGCATGTTTTTATGGGGTCTTGTGTTAGATGATTTTTGTTCATACTTATTGGCACAACGTAATAATAATTCCATAACATCATGAGTCTATAACTTTTCAAAAATATCTTAGGTGTTTGAATAGGTTGTTATGTCCAATCTTATGCCTGCAAAACTTTCCTCAAAATGTAAATCTTCAGATCTTTTACCCACCTGTTATTATTATCGGAATCTAACATAACGATTGGTCAAATATTTACTTTTCAATATGCCTCGCGCGCCAGAACTAAAAGAATGTTGAACACCTAGGCCTATCTAATTACTTACCTTGTTCGGGTTCGTTTGTTTCATCTTGAGAGGTGCCATTTTCTGAAGGGTTACTTGATAAGTGAGGAGGGTTTGCAACATCGAATTCTCCATCGACATCTTGAGATCGTTCCGTTTCATCAAAATTGCTATGGAGAGTCGTCACCGATTGATACCTCTTCATACAAGTTCAAAATTCTTGCTTTCTCTCAAGGATCCATAACCCCTATTGAAACTTATTCGAAACGTGAAAATTGCACGGAGAAACATAAACAAATCGTATGCGCATCTCGTTGGATACAACTCTACTGAGCGTGGTTACTTACTTTTTGTGGGACAGTCCCCATGTTCACATACAGATGTTCTGGGTCATTTTTTTTTTCTCGAGGGAATGCCTTACGCACGGAGTGTGTGCAAGGCTTGTATACCCACTAAACCACTCTATCGTTTAGCCTGTCTGTATCACCTTCCTAGATTACCAGGTTCGATTAGTCAACCGGTAGGTAAGCTATTCCGTCTCTAGACTTTCATACTTCTTGGCATTAATTACCCTTGTCCCACTCCTTCCTTTTTCCTCCTGTCTCCTTTCTCCGTTCTCCTTTATCATTTCTCCGTTCTCCGATCTCCTTTCTGCGTCCTCTTTTTGCCTTCTTCCTTTCTTCTTGCCTTTCTTCTTCTTGCTTATTCCCTTATAATTTCATGCAGGGTGTCCCATTTCTTCTTTGGTTCTAACACTATTGGTATGATGGTTTCTGGTGTTATACTATCTATACCTGCCGATATTATCGCTATTTCTCTATTTTCTGCCCATCTGCCGCAATTTTTTTAAGGTACGTTACAAAATAGCCATGGTCTGTCAGTGCCTGTGTTTGTCAGTACTCCAGTCTTTTATGTTCACAATTTGTCCTCGCTCTTAGGTCACTTATTTGCCCACAGACCTTATTCTTAGTTCTGCTTCACCTATCTCGCCATGTATTGATGGTATATATTCGAGCTTTTTTCCTATTAGCGTCTACGTATTCGTGTACATATTTTCTTTCTGTGATCAACAGTTCGTTAGTTGGTAACCCAGTCACCTCATTTATTGCCACGAACGAGACGATTCTATAGGCGGATGCCATCCTCAGAAGCATTTTTCGATGGATGCCAGCCAGCTTCCTTGCGTATTTCTTCACCTGTAACACCTTGTTCCACACCGGAGCTGCGTAAAGCACTATGCTCTGGACTATTGTATTTAATACTGCCCTTTTGTAACTATCTGGTCCATCTTTTTTCGGTAACAACCTCTTTAGACTGGCTGCCTTTAACTCAGCTTCCTTTACCGTTTCATTGATATGAACTCCAAAAGCTCCCTGTTCGTCGTAGTATACCTCGAGATATCTCACGTATTTCGATCGTTTAATGTTCGTATTTTCTAGTGTGAAAACAATATTCTCTTTTTTTTGCCTTTCATTATCAGGGCTTCCGCTTCGAATGGTGCCAGCGATAGTTTATGTTCATTCATCATGTATTGAGTCTTTGTAGGCATTTAATCAGGTCCCTGCTCAATGCGTTTTCGTCTTTGGCGGCAAACATCAGTGCAAGGTCGACTGCGAATGCTATTGTGACCTTCTCTCTAACGAGTGAGGCTCGAAGCATCCCATCGTATAGAACGTTCCACAGAGTGGATCCGAGAACTGAGCCCTGTGGGACCCCAATTTTTTGCTTCGATGCTCTCCACCGTTTTCCGTGAGAGTTTTCTATTTTTGAGCTAGCGTGATTTTGTATTGACCAAGTAGGTGTTATTTGTCTTTGTTTAAGTTCTTCTATAATCAGGCTATGTTTCGCTGTATTGAATGCATTTCTAACATCCAATAGTATTAGCACCAACCATTTCTTTTTGGTTCTTACCCTTATATTCTGTACATTATCTGGTGCGCCTACTGTAGACTTCTCCTAAATTTTTTCGCTTTACGGTATAAGAAAAATCTTTGCTACCTTCCATTCATTCGGAAACATTTGACTGAGCAGTAATTCGTTCAGGATGTCTAGTAACCATTCAGGCCACCTCTTTGCTACTTCTCTGATGACTTTGGGACAGTAAACTATAATAAACATGGATCCATATGCAGTGTAATAGTGCTTTAGCAGAGATGACCATACACAGGGCGGAATGTTAACTGCTTCAATAGTGTGTGGCCTGTTACATCACCTTTAATTAACTGCTATAGATGTTGCTGTCCAATGTGTTATCGATGCCATGGTCCGTCAACTTGGCTGTGAACCCTTGTTTAGCACTGCCATTTTGGCAAGTTATGCTGTTGGTTCAGTCGTAGAGTGAGCAAACAGCATGAATAAACGTAAAGCCGCGTACATGAACAAAGCATCGTCACGAATGTAGTCTGGATGGCACTCCGAACGTTTCGTGTTCGCAACGATGTTTGTTCATGTCTGCACGCGGCTTCACACCTGAAAATTCCGTTTCACCAAACTCTGCTGCGAACGGAATGGCTTCAGCGATTACATCGTGACATTCATTTTCAAATATATCAAGTTCGTGATTCACGATGTACTATTGTTTGATTTGGTAAAATCGGATATATTTCTGAAATGAATATTATCATCATAATGAACGTTCTGCTTTTGGAGGGTTCCCTCCAGCTTCCTCCTGGATAGGCACCTGTATCTGTTTATTTTGTTTATCCACCCATGACTGAGTTTAATGCCAAAAAATGTTTTACAATTTTTTCTTGAGAAAGGTTTGATTGAAAACATCAAGCGGTGATTCAAGCATTCGGGCATATATCAACACGGTTTAATCGAGCAATCTCCGAAAGTACTAGGATTTTTTTATAGTTCTGAGTTTGTAGAGTTTTATGTACCAATATACTAAGTGCCCATCGATGAAAAGCAACGGCTCTCTGGGAACATTAGATAGGGATATGTTCATATTATTTTGGTCTCACTAACTGGTTTTTGTTGGAGAAGTTGTCCCTTTTTTGTCCCATCAGAACCGTCTTCGAAGAAATATATTAAGTTTGCCGTTGCCTATAATAGTTGACAGTAATAGATTCTTGATTTCTGTTACTGTTAACTCTGATAGAAATTGTTGAATTAGTTGGTGGCGAATGATTTGTGTCAATAATGCTGATTCGAAGAAATAATGGAGGAACTTTGTTTGCCTGTTACCTGGTCATCAAATTGGTTGTGGAATCTTCTATTTGGTGAGAGATCACGACAACTTTGATGAGCTAGGTGGAGGTACCGTTCGTAAAAAGTCATGGTAGCTTCTTTTTAAATTTATCGATGCCGTAGCCTATCAACTGAAACAAATCTAGACGGCACTCCGAACGTTTCGTTTCGAAATTATGTTACGATATTGTCTCTGTTCATTCCTGCGCGGCTTTACACCTCAAAATTCGTCACACCAAACTCCGCCGCGAACACAGAATGGCTTCAGCGATTTCAACGTGATTATTCATAGAATATATCATGCTCGTGATCCACAATGTTCTATTTTTACGTTTGTCTCTGGCCACGTTTATACCGTATGTGAATTTGGTAACCTTACCAAGTGTATATGACCAAATTCAAACCAAATGTTTTAGTAATCGTTTATTTACATCGTGTTTTGTCAAATGATTAATTAACCAACTTGGTTTTGGTTTGTTATTTATTTGGTCATGTAACCAAGATAAAGGTTTGAAACTCTGCTATCTAATTCGGAATTGTGTCATCTGTCAATGACAATGTCTGGGTGTCAGTGAGCTCGGGCTTAGTCATTTTCAATTCCATTTGTTCAGCAGTTTTTGTAAAGCCCCTACTCAACAAGTCTTTTTCAAGGCTCTTGTGAATGTCTAGGTGTTTAAATTTTTTGCCATCCAAAATTGATATAATTTTCGCACTGGTTTCTTCATATGTCCAATTAATACTTTTGGACTTTTTTATAGGAGGATCTGAACTACAGCAACTCATTTCATATAAAAAATACTAACAAAAATATATAAAACAATTTCCGAGATAATGATGCGGAAACTGAGGTTAGAAAACATATCTTTCACTAACTCTCCCTCGCTCTCTTTTTTATGGCTATTGTTTCCATTCGGTGCATTCAGCCTGTGCAATAACCACGACAGAACGCTTAGCGATCTTTCTAACAAAAATTTACAGTCACGGTTGGTAAAACTTATCATACTATTTACACCATCGTAGTCAACTCAGTATTATAGTCTGGTACACAACAAATTTCGGTACCAAACCAAGCTAGTTACTTGACCAAGCGCACAGTTTATAACACTGACTGTCAGAATTTGTTTGGAATATAATCATTATTCAGCATACCAAGACACGATGTAAACGTGGCCATTTTCGGTAATAAATATTATCATTATGAAGAAGTATTTTCAGTTAACCGTTGCCTATCACAGTTGGCAGTAATAGATAATTGAGTTCTATTAAAGCAAGCTGTGTTAGGCATCGTTGAATTGGTTTGCGGCGAATGACTTGTGTCGATAATGCAGATTCGAAGAAAGAATGGAGGAAGTGAGTTTGCTTGTTACCTGGTCAACTAGCTCGACTGAATTAAGACTAATATAAACTTTTTAACAACAAATTATACCGACGAAATAAAAAAATTAAAAGTGAAAAGTAAAATAAACCTTTTTAGTCTTGATAACCAAGCTCCTTAACTAATGTTACTAAATAAATTTGAGTCGCCGCCAAACAAACAAGAAAATTAATCATGTATAGCCTGAAATGAGGGCAGTGGACTACGCGGCGGTGGCGCGTCCCATCAGTTACGATAGCAGCCCTTAGTTCGGAAAGCACTACTCGTTGTTTGAAACCAATTTTGTGTTGAATAACTCTTTTTCAACGTTCACCTTTTTGCACAATCAAAGATTTACTTTACTCGATGCTTTTAATGAAAATTGAAAATGCAGGTTACAAGTGACATAAATGGAATGATCAAAAAAAAAGTCTCAGATAATTTATAACATAAACAAAGAATAAAACTATTATAGTTCTTTCGTCAATATTCGGTTTACAAGATAAGCTTCGGTGTGAGCTTATTCTGCAAAAAGATAAGTCTCGGTAGGAGCTTGATCAGCAATATCTCTAGTCGCCAGAAAGTCTAGGCGGCAGGGCCGGACTCAGGAACTGGGTGGCTGGGCCGGACTCAAGAACGTAACTCCTTCCTTCTTAAGATGAAGACTGGGGTAGGTCTGGTTGGCCAGGCTTCATGTCCTCCATATGGATTGGTTGTTGGCATCGCTTTGAACGGTAATACTGCCATGGAGTACATGGGTAGCAATTTTTGTAGTAAAATGCCACTCCAAAGGAAATAATAATGCATAAAAGATTGCAAATGAGTATAATAATCCATACAGGTAAAGAACTAACTTGTGGCTCCTTAGGAAGTTGGAACTGATGGTGAGATTGTATTTTTGAGGTAAGATGTTTGATTTCATCTGGGTTCATTTTTGAAATAGAAATTGGGGTTGATCTCCAAAGTAATTGAGAAAAATTCAAAGGGGGCAATTGGATAATTTTTGTTGGTGATAATTCGGCAGGTCCATGATGGAATTTTTCGCCATTGATGATAAAATTACATGGAAATGATATAACTTCCAGGCTGGATCTCGTGGTGGTTTTCCATGGTACAGCTCTCAGTGATGATGATATTGGTTGCAGTAGAAAACAGGATTGTTTCTGGTGTCAATTGGTTTGCCAATATTTTTTCAAAGTGCACATCATACAAGGAACAATTAGCAGGTTCATTCTTGATAATGATGTTCAAAACGCAATTTTCTTCTTTTTGTATGTTGTTCTTGCAGTAGAAGGTGTTCTCGATTTTTTTACAGGGTTCTTCTTCATACTGGTAAAGTTCTTCACTCTCATTGAGGATTAGGTAAGGTTTTGAGGGTAATATAATTTTGTTTTGGATAGGTATGGGGTAAATAAATAGGTTTTGAAAAAAATAGGTTTCAATATTGGAAAATGGTTAAGAAAAATTATTTTTCTTCAGTAAATACTTTGTATTCCTAAGAAATTATAATAACTATGTTGATTTTTAAACCTAACCAACTGATTTTGAGAATAAAGAATATTCATTTTGTTGATAATTGAATATAAATTAGTCAGAGAGAGAAAAGTAGGGTGAACCTTATTAATATTTGCAAAAGTAATAGCATTAATAATTTGGTCTAGTTGACTTTGAAAAGTTATTAGAGAGTCTATTATTAGATGTAAAGCATTGATTTCATTAACTTGATTTTGAAATGTTTTTATCAGTTGAAAACTTGTCAATACTTTGAATTTAATTTGGTAAAGGGTTTTATTTGTTTTTGACATCATTTCTTTTGCGAAAGAAAGTTGTTCATTCGGGTCATAACGAATTAATTGATCATTTTTATTCAAATATTGGAGCATTGAATTTATTCTCTCACCATCTTCATAGTCTAAAGTACCAAAATGCCATTTGTGTATTTTTCCACCTAAGTTTATAAGTCCTCTTTTTTGGATGACATGTGGTTGTATAATTTGTAATAAATGGTCAACTTGTAACAACAATGTTTGTGCCTGTTGCATGAGTAAATTTGATTGAGTGCTCAGTGCATTTTTCTTACTGAGAAACTCAATTTGAAATTGTAATTTATTTCTAATATCAACTAATTCAGTTATATTCACATAACTTATAAAAGTATGTTTACTAGTGATTATTCTAGTTAATTTAATTTCTATAGGCACTATAGGATTAGTTAACTTGTTAATGGATCCATTTATTGGATTCATCAATAATAGAAGGGATGGAAGTAAGAGAGATAATTTCATCTGAAATAAATACAAAAAAATTAAATTAATATTTTTTACGTTACTTTATATTATGTTTGGAATATCTTGATGTTTCAGTCCTAATTTTATTTTGTGTTTGGGCTACAGGTTGAATATTAGTGAAACGAGGAGCCAATTTGTCACGAGTTCCTTGTGATAAACTGTATCATTTGTTGTTCAAATGGGGGGTTCGTGTCGGTTTTTATTGATTTTCTCAAGTTCTCTAGTTTTTCGAATATTTAATTTGTTCAAGTCGGACTTTTTTTTTCATAAAAATTTTGAATTGAATTTGTAATAAAAGGTAATTTTCTTTGATCTAAGTTTTCTTCATTCCAGAGGCTAATGCAGAAAAATTTTGATCTGGGTTTTCGAAATTTTGGGTTTCACTTTCATGACTGTGTTCGTCAAATTGATCTGTTTCATTATTTTGTGGATCCTCGAATAGATATTGATAATCTTCATTAATAAGATGCAATGGGTCTTTCTGTTCATATGAATCTTCAAAATAATTTTTATTTTGATAATGAGGTTCAAAATTATTTTCATTTTCATATTGAGGTTCATTTATTTGGGAAAACTGTCTTTGCTGTGGGTACAAAGAAGTATTCACATTTCTAGTTACTGTAGACATTGGTATTGGTTTACTTTGAGGTGTTTGATTCTTGGGTTTCTAAACATTTGGATTATTCGGTTTTCCGAAAACCTGTTGATGGGTGAGAAACCTTTGGGGCATTTGTCTTGTTTGAATTTGTATTGGTTGATTAGGAAAATTATGATTCTGGTTCGAGAAGTTTTGATTAGAAAAATTTCTTTTCCGGTTAAAACTTGGTTGAGGGAAATTTTAATATCTTTGTTGATTCATAAAATTATATTGTAGCCTATAATTTTGAGGTTTTTGAGTAGGCAATGGTATTTTGTAACTTAGTTGGGGAATTGACTGAAATTTATTTCTTTTTCCATCGTTTACTAAGCTTAAGAAATTTTCTTCTTCAATAACAAAATTTCAGGCTTCTTCCAAATTATTGGGGTTTTTCAATCTAACTGCTGTCTGAATCTTAGCAGGTAAATATTTCAAAAATGTTATCAAAAGTAGTTTTTCTATATTTCCAATTTGAGCCATTTTTCCATCTACTGTAAGTGTATTGTCATTATTAAGAGATAAAAAAATTAAACTTCTAAAATACTGACATCTAATACCGAAATTATATGAATTTTCTTTTATATTTGGTTTTAAAGAATGGAGTTCTTGTAAAAGACAAGTGAAAGATCTTTGGTCTGAAAATGAAATTTTTAATAAGTCCTTTATCTGTGCCCATGTAGTAAGTTCATTTCTACTTGAAATCAAAGTCAAGGTTTTTCCTTTCAATTTACTTATTATTCCTCTAAGAATTAATTTTTTTTAACTTCAGGTTGTGCATTATATTGTAAAAAAGTCTCATCACAAGCAGCACAAAAAATGTTTAATTCACAAGGATCACCAGAAAAATTCGGTATAATATCCAAAAAGAGGCTTAGTTGTTGGTAATTAATTTCAACTGCCATATTTAAATCTGTGTTATTTAAATTTAAATTTGAAAAAAGTGAATCGAGATCGAAATTTTCTTCACTTTCGGTAAATGAGTTATAATTTTGTTCTCCTGAAATAGCTCTTTGTTGACGTAATTCACGATTTATTTGTGAAATATCCCCAAAGGCGTTAAACATACATTTTTTTATTAATATTTACAAGAGAAAATATTTCTTAGTGTAGGGAAGGGAAATGGTTGTAGGAATGAGAGTGACTTACGGCTAAGTTTTCTTGTTTCTTCTCAATTCTAAACCAATCTTGGGGATGCTGTCCTCCGGATGGTTGTCAGTGGTCCTCTGATTCGTTCCTGTTGCTGGATATTCAGATTCTCACCCTGTTTCTCCTTTTTCCTTAATCCTAAACGAATCTTGGTCCTTCGAATAGTTGTCAGTGGTCCTCTGATTCGTTCCTGTTGCTGGATATTCAGATTCTCACCCCGTCTCTGCAAGATGAATGGAATGCTGTCCACACTTGTAGAAACTAAAGTCTTTGGAAATTCTCAGCAGATTAGTTCAAACACTATTGGATCTTCCTGTTCGCAGTTTTCTCCACACTATGTCAACTCGTCTCCTGGGATTTTTCCTGGTAGTGGCTTTTGAATTGGGGTTTTCCAAAATCGTTCTCCGACTGCGCCAGTTACGATAGTGCCTCCGCAGCCCTTAGTTCGGATAGCACTACTCGTTGTTTGAAACCAATTTTGTGTTGAATAACTCTTTTTCAACGTTCACCTTTTTGCACAATTAAAGATTCACTTTACTCGATGCTTTTAATGAAAATTGAAAATGCAGGTTACAAGTGACAAAAATGGAATGATCAAAATACATGTCTCAGATAATTTATAACATAAACAAAGAATAAAACCATTATAGTTCTTTCGTCAATATTCGGTTTACAAGATAAGCTTCGGTGTGAGCTTATTCTGCAAGAAGATAAGTCTCGGTAGGAGCTTGATCGGCAATATCTCTAGTCGCCAGGAAGTCTAGGCGGCAGGGCCGGACTCAGGAACTGGGTGGCTGGGCCGGACTCAAGAACGTAACTCATCGCCAGAAATTACCGAGCGCCTAAGTTGATATCAGCGAGACAGCTACCCGAACAAGCACACACGTGAGGGCACACGTTGTTGCGAGTGATCGTGCGAAGAGCGCATTTTTGGAATGTTATTATTTATCACTGGAGATTTCACGTAGCATGTTTATGTTAATTTGTTTTTCCTATTTCTCTAAAGTAATTAGATGACATTCGTTGATTGTTTGCCATTCATTCTCTCTTGATGCCATCCATCACTGTGAATACTTGGATTTGTTGATGTGTTTGTGTTTGTAGGGTTCTATATACCACATACTGAATGCCTATCGTCGATTAGTAATGACTATCAATAGACTTAGGTATTGAGATGTTCATATTATTTTTTGCCTTACTACTTGGACTTAGTTGTTCCTTCAGCGGAACCATCTCTGAAGAAGAATATTCAGTATTATTTGTGACAAGAAGGCAGATTCGAAGGAAGAATGGGGGAACTGGGTTTGTCTGTTACGTGGTCATCAAATTGGTTGTGAATTTTACTGAGAAAACTCAACAACTTTGATGAGGTGGGAGTGCAGTTCGTTGAGAGCCATGTGTCAACCTGGGACCTTTTTCTTGAAATTTATCGATGCCGTAGCTCGTCAACTTGGCTGTGAAACCTTTTTTGGTGGTTACACGTCATTTTGGCGAGTTCCGTTGTTGGTTCAGTCGACGAGTGAGCGAATAGCACGAATGACTACTCCATTTTTAGAAGTTTTACTTTCGGTGGTTGTTGTTTTTCTTCAAGATTCTGGGATTATCTATGTATATCTCCCATGTGAGCTTGTGGTCTACAAACAACAGAAATTTGATATGATCAACCTTCCCAAGCAGTATTATAGTGACGGAAACTGATACTGCAACTTCAACTCGGTGGTTATCATGTAATCACCACTAAATCTACCACTATACAGTAAGAATAACTAAAATTTTATATACGTATGGTGGTAGTCACGTTATTCCCATCTATGGTAGCCACTCCACAGTTCTATAACTTATTAGTGTCATTTGAGGTGTCTGAAACATTATGGCCACTGAGCAAATCACTTTAAAGGTTTTCAAACTTTAAAGTGGAAAATAACCGTTGCGGTAACCATCCTGTACCACTTAAATATCACTTAGAAGTCACAGTCACTTTCAAGAGAGTATGATAGTTTCGGTGACGTTTTGGTTACTTCCATAAAACCTTCAATGTGGCAGGCACTTGATTGTGATATGTGGTGATGGTGTCGTTATTGCTATCTCTATAAGTGATTATTATACAATAACTTTCAAAATTCACCATTCCGCGCGATGACGTAAGCTAACCTTAGTTTTCTCAAATTATTTTATTGTGGCTTACAAAAAGTTTGTTTAACCTGTTACGTGAAACATGAATGATTTTATTCAATATGAAATAGGTTATGCGTTTTCAATAGATAATTTCTCTTGATCTTGAAGTGACCGTGGATTGGTCCGTGCGATGACGAAAACTAACCAAACTTTTCTCAAATTATTTGATTGTAGCTTACAAAAAGTTCGTTCCATCTTTTACGTGAAATGTGAATGATATTTATTCAACAATGAAATGGGTAATGCGTTTGCAATAGACATTTTTCCCTAATTTTGAAGTGGTCAGCGCGATGACGAAGACTAACCTAACTTTTCTCAAATTATTTTATTGTGGCTTACAAAAAGTTCGTTTTACCTATTACGTGAAACGTGAATGATATTCATTCAAAATAAAATGGGTTATGCGTTTTCAATAGAAGTTTTTTGCTAGATTTTGTATAAAAAGGTTAATTTAAATATATCGGATCTCTGACTTGTGCTCCTGTTTAATATTTATACTTATTTAATTGTTAATTCTGTTTGCATGAATGCCATCATTTTCATTACTTGTTAATTGATAATTGTTACTTGATAATTGTTGATTGGAGCTGCATGAATCCACTATACTTGCTACATGTCCTTTTTTAACAAATAATGAACATGTACCCACAATTTCGAGGTTAAAACTTTGAAGTGGCAGGTTATAATATGCCGACGTGTTCGCATCTTCCGAAGGTATACGACCTATTGTAATTTTCAGGTTATAACTTTGAAGTGATGAGTCATGGGCCTGCGATGTGAGTGCCACTTTCCAGTGGTGGCAAAGTTAATAATTTAGTTCAACTTGGCACCTTATGGTGGGAGGAGCTTTAGAGTGGTATATTCACACTTTCTGCCACTTTTAAGTTATATTCTTCAAAAGCCGCCATATTTACAGGGATGTGCTAGGTCGCCATTATTAGAGAATTGATCGAAATATTCAATAAAGATTTATTTGTCTTCAGCACTGCATCAAACGTAGAAATTTGTTACGTACATATTTGTTTCAACTGAGCAAGATTGATAAAACAATGTTTGGGGGATTTAAGTACATAATTTCGGAGGCGAGTTATTTCCAAAATTATAATGTTTTCCTTAAATAAAGTGTATTCAGATGGCGTGTGCTCACAATCGAGCTAAACACCCATATTTCACAAAAAACTTTCAATCGTTTTAAGTTTATCCCGATCAGAAGTATCCAAATTCAATATACTTACTTACGCGTTTGTATGTTTATATGCTATATATTTTTAAAGTTTATCGAGTGTTAGAAATGAATCAGGCAAAATGGAAGAGTGAGGAACATTTATCACAAAAATATGTTGCTGAACAGATCGAGCTACATATTATTTACACAAACGCAGTCAGTTGTTTAACGTGTATAGTGTCGGCCACTACATATACACGTTTTTGCCAGGTGACCACAACGTGGTTGTAATGTGGCTATCTGAGATCCAGGAACGTAGATCGGAACGTAGCAGCCACCAAAAAAGTGTTCCCCATTTTGGTAGCCGCCGCGTGATAGAACCGTGTATATTACGTGGCAGTGGTTGTGGCCAAACACTTCAAAGTTTTCCAGAATCTTGGCCGCTACGTGCCGTCCACTTAAAATGCTACTTGGGGTTTGTGATTCATCCTGATCGAAGTACTGCGGTCATATATCTCATTTTTTTTATTTCATCGTGATACCTATACAGTAGCGTATCTAGGATAAGTCCTTCACAGCTCCCTCCTGAATATGTATTTTGTCTTCCCACCCATGACAGATTTTAATTTGAAAAATGTTTTTCTACAAATTTGTAAATACTATTGTTTTCTTAGTTTTCACTACAGCGGAACCGTCTTCGGAGAAGAATAAGAATATTCAGTTTGCCGATGCCCATCAGAGTTGGCAGTAATAGATTCTTGAGTTATATCACGGCAAGCTTTGATGAGCATTGTTGAATTGGTTTGCGTCAAATAATTTGTGCCAATAATTAGATTCGGAGGAAGAATGGAAGAATTTGGTTTGACTGTTACCTGTTCTTCAAATTGATTGTGAATTCTTGCATTTGCTGAGAAAACTCAACTTCCTTGATGAGGTAGGTGAAGCTGTCGTTCTTCAATAGCCTTGTGTCATCCTTTTTTATTGAAAATCATCAATGCCGTAGCCTGTCAACTTGGCTGTGAAACCTTGTTTGGAGGTATCACAGCCATTTTGACAAGTTATGTTGTTGGATCAGTCGACGAGTGAGCGAACAGCACGAATGATAACCCATTTTTCAACCAAGTTTTTCTTTTAGATGCTGAGATGCTGTGCCACTCATTAGGTGGTTGCGAAACGTACATTCGACCGTAACACTTTCAGGTTTGAAGAGCAATACAAATTTTTTTTTCACAACAGTTATCACACTAGAGAGAGCTACCCAATAGTACTTACTGTATTTCTGGTCTAATCAGTTGGATTTGAAATGTTCTGTGTACGTTCAGTGGACTGTTTAAAATTAATATTTGGTAAATTCTCAAACACACAGAACTGATCAAAGCGTCACTCACCCATGTGCCTCTGTCGGGAATCTGATCTTCGGCCAATAGATACTTCGTCCAGCCTTCCTGGCGCACAGTGGTTCCAAATCCCAAATGGCTGGCCAAATATAGAATTTGAAGTCGCTGAACACGAATCCGTACTCAAATTTCTCAAAAACAAGATGTTGGCCTAAAAATGGTGGACCATTTCTTCCAAATTCGAATCAATCGCTACGAAATTTAGTACTCGGAGATTTTTGAGATCGATAAACCCAAATCTAAAGTAACGTTTTTCAAAAAATGGCGGACTATTTCCTCCAAATTTGAATCATTCGCCACGAAATTTGATACTCGGGGGTTTTTGAAGTCGCTGAACATGAATATGGAGTCAAGATTTCCAAAAATAAGATGGCGGTCTAAAAATGGCGGACCATTTCCTCCAAATTTTCTTTCGATAGAACGAAAGAATGGGTTATAGTGGATTGGGAAAGCATGTAAATACAAATTCACTTTGAATATAAATACTAGTTTATTGAAAATAACATCCAATATAACTTTTGTGTAAATAAAAAAATACGAAAAGACGCTTAGTAGAGTCCAATTGCTGTCCGAATCACTATCATTTTTGTTTTGTTTTTCATCCGCGGATAAAGTGTGAGGGCTATGGACTTTTTTGGACAATGCGACCTCCATGACTTTGTACACTTCATTCGAATTATAATGATTTTTCAATTATTCGAACAACTCCTGTCGCGTGAAACCAACTGTAACCACTCCACTGCTTTTCCGAGAGCCTGAAAAAGTCAATTCAACAGTGAGAGAATAATACATAATTAACAAAATATTGAAAAGGGAAACATTCTCAATTGAATTGATAAAAATTTTCTTCTTTTTATTATTTTAATATGAGTTCAAACTATCTGAATGAAAATGCAAAATTTTCAATTTCAGATTTTTCTTTGAGTTAGGGCCTTTTCAGAATATCTATCAGATGTAGTTCAATGTCCAGCGTGGCTTTAGCCGGGGAAGTAGTTGTTTTCTGTTAGACATTCACAAAAAATAACTTCATTTTAATCGTGGATTTTTCAATTCACAGAAAAATATTTCTATCAATATTCAATTGAGAATGTTTCCCTTTTCAACATGAATACCCCACAAGAGGTTATCTTGACGATGGAAGATAGTGACTAAAGTTTATCTTTCAGTCGCAGATGATTCCACATCTGATTTTATAAACATCCTGTTTATATTTTCAACAAATCTAACAAAATATTATTACTTATAATAATACTTGATGCAATTAAATTTAATGCTCGTACCGATTCTCGCAAATTCAATTCAAATATCCATGGTAGATACTGAATGTATCCAAAAAATATAACCAAGTTCTCAAAATTTGCAAAAGTTAAAGTGTGCACAGACATTTTTTGAAAATTAAAAAAATTCAAATGATTTTAACCCCTTAAGCGAATCTCGCCAAACTTAATAACCTTTTTGTGTTAAAAAAATGTAGCCTGATATCTCAAAATTTGCGAATGTTAGGGCAACCACAGAATTTTTCGATATTTAAAAAATTTCAATAAATTTTAACATCCTAAGCGATTCTTGCCAAATTGAATACCAACCATTGAAATTTGCGAATGTTAGAGCGATCACAGACATTTTTCGAAAACTTCCAAACTTCAGAAAAATTAACCCCCTAGGCGATTTTGGCCTAATCCAATAAAAACCATCTTTATCCCCCAGTCTATTTGTTAAAAAATTCCCCTTTTAAGCGATTTTTTTCAAATTCAATACCAAAAAAAAATGCGAAAGTTAGAGCGTGCATACATCCGGCATTTTTTTCTAATTGTGATTTCTCGAAGAAACAAAATTCACCGTAACCAAAGCGGCAATTTGGAGCATCTGATTTTTGGTGGTGTATTACTCAAGAGTATAAAGAACACACTCGATTGGTCGCTGAATTATGTTGAATTATTAACTTTTACTCAATGTAAACATAACTTTTTTTCGCCGCGGGAACGAGAATTTACAGTAGATGTTTACAACTTTTGTTGCTCGGTGTGTGGTTTATATGAAAATTCCCAATGATATAATAAATGAACTTACTTCCAGGAAGAGATTCCATTCTGAAGAATTCAAATTGCTCAATTCTTCTACAAGTTATTTCACTTGTAACTCAATGTAATTTTTAGACCGTACCGCACGACCGATGCCACCTGCTCGAGCAGAATGGTATCCCAACGGCAATATATAACACCTGCCACTTCCCGACCCTGGAAGGGACGTGGGAAATACCCATCTACCTAGCCCAACAGTTAGAATTCCTTAAATATAAACTTTATTTTTCGATTTTCGGCCTGCGATTTGGGATTTGGGGCCACTGTGTGGCGGTACCGCTGCTAATCACATTAACACTAATTTTAAGGATTTGGAATATCTTGAGTTATGAACGTAATATCAAAAATGAGAGACCACCAACTCGAGAAAAACGAAATATGGTATGTTCCTTCCCAAAGATCTAGGAACTCATTGTCTCTCTACACACTTATCCTCTTCCGTTTCATTCACCACTCCTAAAGGCGAATATACCAGTCTTTATGATACCTCACGCGCAAAATCAGGACGAAAGAGTTGAAGAATGCAAATAAAAAATTCCCATTTGAAATATACAATACAAATATACGATCCCTTGGCAAAATTAATTATAATTATAGTAACAAAAAAAAAAGAAAAAATGCGTCAAGACGCATTATCTTCCGTCCTGCTTTGATGAGCGTATGGGTTCAGTGACTTCATCGTGATACATGTACAGTAGTTGTATCTAGGACTAGTCTTTGCAAAAAAATCGAAGGTTATTTGGTGGGAGGTTCTTTTCAGCTCCCTCCTGGATATGCAACCGTATCAGTCTGTGTATTAAGTATTCCCACCCATGACTGATTTATACTTTCGAATGTTTTCTTAGTTATCCCTTCAAACCGTCCATCAGATTTGGCTGTGATAGGATTATATAGTTCCATAACAGTTAGCTCAGATGAGCATTGTTGAATTGGTTTTCGGTATTATGATTTGTGCCAATAATTTAGATTTGAAGAAAGACTGGAATAATAGGGTTTGACATTTGCTGAGAAAATTCTACTACTTTGATGAGGTGTTGTTCTTCAGTAGCCTTGTGTCAATGATTATTTATCGAAATTTATCAATGTTGTAGCCTGTCAATTTGGCTGTGAAACTTTAGGTTAGGTAGCATCACAGCCATTTTGACGAGTTACGTTGTTGTTTCAGTCTACTCAAAAAAAGCTACTAAAAAGGTTTATTTTATGTTTAGCTTTTCAGTTTCTTTTTTCGTCGGATTGATTTTTTGTTTAATTTTTTTTTTTTTTGTGTAGGTAAAATCTACGAATAACTCTGGATTACCTTTAAGATACTCACTTAAATACCTTACTTCAACTATTACCTTGTTACCTTATATCTTTAAAGTACTCAATATGGACAATTATAACAATGAAACTGATTCTGAATTTTGTGCAGTTGAATTACCAAACAAAAAAATTATAATCATTACACTGTACAGACCACCTCTCGGAAACAAAGACATATTTCCCTCTAACCTAGATCATCTGTTGCACGACTTTTCATCAACTGACAAAAAAGTCGTTATTTTGGGTGACTTCAACATAAATTTCAAGAATAATAACAGAGACTTACAAGAGTTCGTAGTCTTTTGAATTCTTTTGGGATGGCAATAATCATTACTGAACCTACCAGAATCACGTCTCACTCCTCAAACTGTATTGACAATGTTCTTACAAATATAAATCCACAATTATATGAATCTGGTGTCATAGAACCCTGTTTGTCGGACCATTCGGGTCAATATTTTGTGCACTACAGGACACAATCAGATACTCCTAGTATTGCATGTCAGAGATGTGTAACACACAAAGGACTCACAAAACTGAGAAAAAACCTGTGAAATTTTAATTGGAATATTTTCTATGAGAACCGTGATGTCAATTACTTGGCAACTTTGCTCATTGATGTCTACACAAAAAACGTAAATAACTTCTTTCCACTTGAAAAATGCTCCGAAAATAAAAAATCTCCGGTAATTTGGTATAACGACCCCCTCAGGAATATGAGAGAGAAGCTTACTGAGGTAAAATATATTCGCAATATTAATAATAATGAAGATGATTGGATTACCTACAAAAATATTAAGACTGTATATAAAAAACAGTTGAAGCAGTGTTTGTTGTTCATCTCTAATGTATGCCTATTTTAGTTGAATCCGCACACCTATGCGTGATCGGTTGTTCTTCGTCGATATAGCGGCGATGTCACTACTGTCAAAGTGAGAATTGACACTGAATACATACTCTTGTGAACGTAAGCAATTAAAAAGTATAAGTTAACACAACGTGGAGTGTTGTCTTATTCAAAATCTCATTTTTGGAAACGAGTTACCACAACTCGTCGATCAAACCAACGCGGACGAACGTCCCAAAATACATGGTCCTAACGAGCCGCATCGAAATACTAGCCGAGACAAAGCAGTGAAACGAGCCGCCTATCATCAAGCGAAATCAGTGCCCTACTAGTGCAGTGAGTCACCCTCCTCCTTCCTCTCACATCATCTTATTCCAATCTTTATTGCTTTATTTGGAGAGTTGCGGTGTGTGAACGTTTGAATCTCGTTATTTCTAAAAATGGCAGATCTAAACCCATTGAAGTTGAAAAGAGGCCAAATTAAAGCTAGGGTCACCCGATTTCAAAGTTTTTTGAACGCTTTCAACCCGGAAACGAATGATATGTATGAATTGAAAACTAGGTTAGAATCACACGAGCCACTGTTAGAGCAATTAGAATCGATTCAAAATGAAATTGAAGCGATAGATAACGTTATTCAGGAGCAAGAACGGGAGATGTTTGAAGATTCGTACTTCAAGACTATTGCTCAAGCAAAAAGCATAATTATATCGGAATTCAATAAACTCGAAGCTCAAAACATACAGATTACAAATCCGTCCTCTAGCCAAGAAGGAAACGGGGTTAATGTTAATATTGTTTATAATGATAATAATGCACAAGCGCAAGGTCGCGTTAAATTGCCACAACTAAGTCTACCCGATTTTTACGGTCATTATAATCAATGGATGGCTTTTAGCGACACCTTCAACTCATTAATCGATGACAATAAATCGTTATCAGACATACAAAAATTTCATTATTTGCATTCGTGTGTAAAAGGAGAGGCCGCGCAAGTCATACACTCACTCGAAGTTACCAATGCGAATTATTCTATAGCCTGGACTATGCTGAAAGAACGCTTCGAGAATAACAAACTCATAATACACACTCACATCAAAGCAATTTTTGAGCTATATCCCGTAAAAGTTTAGTCTCATGTATATCTGAGAAAGCTCCTCGACAACTTTAACAAAAATCTACGTGCCCTGAAGGCATTAAAGGAACCTATTGAAAAATGGGATACTCTTCTCATATACATTTTATCATCAAAACTTGATCACATTAGCAAAAGGGAATGGGAAGAAACAGCCAGTGATTCTCCAAAACTAGCGGAATTAACAGAGTTTCTGACGAAACGCTGTCAATTACTAGAGACGATTGAAAATAAAACCAAGACTCCAAAACCGGGTGGATCGAACCGCGAAGAAAAAACTCACTTGAAACGCGAAGAAAAATTTCACTCTCACTTATCCATGCAAAGAATATCTTGTTCTTTTTGCAAGCAACCTCATTTCAATTCTCAATGCGATAAGTTTAAAAAAATGTCCATTCCTGGTAGATATGCAGAAGTAAAAAAGCTGAAGCTATGCTCTAATTGCTTGAGGCCAAATCACTTCCAACAAAACTGCCGTTCATCCAATTGTCGTTTCTGTAATGAAAAACATCACTCTCTTTTACACTCTCCGCACGCCAATGGCACCGCGCGTTCAACCGACAACAATGTACAGTCGACATCGACCGGTGAATCACGACAGCTAAGCGAAGGCGAGCACGGTGAAACTACGCAAATGCAGCATTCGCTGACTACCATGAAAATCAAAGACAGGGGCGCATCTGTACCAGTCTCTAAATCATATTCATCGAGTATTACTCGCCACAGCCATAATAAATGTACGCGACTTTGAAGGAAATTTAGTAGCATGCAGGGCGATGTTGGATAGCGGATCGCAATCGAACTTCATCACAAATCATCTGGCAAATAAACTCAAATTGAAAACGTTCAGAATTCATATTCCAGTGGCGGGCATCAACAACTCTATCAGCAATATATCGAATAAATTGAAACCTTCATATATTCAGTCGACGGAAAATACAAACCAAAGAAACCTTTTTGTAATGATAAAATAGCCGAGTAACCACAAATATCATTTGACATCTCGACAATAAATTTACCGAAAAATATAATTCTGGCAGATAGCACCTTCAATGAATCGAAGCCAATTGTATTTTGTTAGGGGCTAGGATGTTTTTCGACATATTGTGTGTAGGTCAAATAAAGACAAATGCGAGCAATCCGATCATTCAGAAAACCAAACTAGGTTGGGTAGTCTCAGGACATTTAAATGTGGAAAATTACGATACGCGAATTTCATGCAATATTGCTATAAGTAATGACGAATTATACGAACAGCTACAAGCGTTCTGGAAAATAGAAGAGGTAATAACAAAAAACCACTACACTTTGGAAGAACTCGAATGTGAAGAACATTATGCTAAAACATTCCGGAGAGATGATCAAGGTCGTTTCGAAGTAACCTTACCGGTGAAGGATGAGCTTAATCAATTGGGCGAATCCGAGAAAGCCGCGATCACCCGATTTTCCTCGATTGAAAAACGATTCATACGCGACTCAGAATACAAAAGGGCGTACGTGAATTTCATGAATGAGTACATTCAATTAGGGCATATGACGGCAGTCGATTTAAACAATGATGTTGCCGATACTAAATGTTATTTACCGCACCACGGGGTGTTGAAGGAAAGTAGCACCACTACTAAACTTCGTATCGTTTATGATGCATCTAATCCAACAAGCTCCGGTTTATCTTTGAATAATGTTTTGAAGGTAGGACCAACGATTCAATCGGTGACGTAAAAATGATGTATCGACAAATAAATTTGAATGAAACGCAACGCGATCTTCAAAGGATATTATGGCGTTCTAATCCGAGCGACGAATTGAAACTCTACCGTCTCAATACTGTGACGTACGGGACGGCATCAGCTAGCTTTTTAGCTTGTCGTTCGTTAATGCAATTGGCGTATGAATATGAGAATATTTACCCTCATGCAAGCAATGTAATTAAGCAAGATTTTTATGTTGACGACCTAATCACGGGCGCAAATTCGGTGTCTGAAGCGCTCACGCTAAAAAAACAAGTTGTAGAAATATTAGAAAGTGGAAAATTTCCATTGAGAAAGTGGGCATCAAACTTCGAAAAATTATTAGATAACTCTGATGTAAATTCACTACAAAAATATGACATATCGAATGACAAACTGTCAAAACATTGGGGCTCATGTGGAGCCCAAGTAATGATACATTTGCGTATAGTATTGATATAAATTTGAAAACTCCAGTTACGAAACGCACGATCCTTGCGACCATATCAAAAATCTTTGATCCCTTGGGACTGATCGGCCCAATCATCGTCCTAGCAAAACTTATTCTACAGAAGCTCTGGGAGTTACATTCGGAGTGGGACGAATCAATCCCCCTTGACATGCATACCACATGGCTACAGCTCTGCCGTCAACTCCCAAGTATAAATGAGATTCGTATTCCTCGTCAAGTGACCGTTCATCAAATGGTCGAAATTCAGATGCATGGATTCTGTGACTCCTCAGAGCGAGCTTATGGCGTCGCGATTTACATTCGCACTACTGACAGCAACGGTGTCAATTTTTCAAAATTGTTGTGTTCAAAGTCTAAAATCGCCCCATTGAAGAAATTAACTTTACCTCGCTTAGAACTCTCAGGCGCTCTTGTACTCGCGCGCTTAACAAATAAGGTGGAGAAATCTTTGAGCATGGGCGTGCTAAGAAAATTGTATTGGTGCGATTCAACTATCGTGTTAGCTTGGTTGAAATCGGAACCAAGTAATTGGAAAACCAATCGGACATCCGATATACGAGATTTAACTGATCCACATGCTTGGAGACACATAGAAGGTAGCAAAAACCCTGTCGATATCATTTCCCGAGGTGAGAACCCTGAAAAATTAATTCAAAACGAGTTATGGTGGTCCGGTCCACCTTTTTTTTAAATGGTCGAAGCTGATTGGCCAGAATCACGCGCCGAGCTGACACCCGATACAGCTGAAAGACGTAAACAAGCACAACTGTTTTGTGTGTCTTACAATCCTCAATTCATTCTAGAAAGTTTTTCCTCTTTCACCAAAACTCATCGTGTATTCACATACATGTTGAGATATGTGCACAATTGCAATCCTGAAAATAAAATAAAAATTAATGGTAATTTAACTCGCGATGAACTTGACAATTCGCTCATTTTACTACTGAAGCTATGTCAAGCATCAAGTTTCTCTACGGAAATTCACGCATTGCAAACAAAGAGGGCTTTATCAAAATCGAGTAAATTACTATCATTAAATCCCTTTTTGGACACGAACGGGTTATTGCGCGTCGGCGGAAAAATAGTATATTCCCATGAGAGACTAGATAAAAAGCATCCTATATTGCTGCCCGACAAAAACGCATTTACTATAAAATTGATTCAATATGAACACATACGAACACTTCATTCCGGGCCTACATCCACATTAAATGCTGTGAGGAGCAAATATTGGCCTATTAACGGAAGGAGTGTGGTTCGGGGTATAATACGCAAGTGTGTAACTTGTTGTAAGGCGAGGCCTCCGATTTCAAACCCTCTCATGGGGAACATTCCTGAGGCCAGGTTGGTCCCGAAGCGTCCTTTCTCCGTAGTGGGTGTTGACTATGCGGGGCCCCTTCTTATTAAAGATAGTTTTATACTATCAAGAAAATTTGTAAAATCGTATATTTGTATTTTTGTATGTTTTGTAACTAAAGCGGTGCACATTGAACTGGCTACTAGCTTATCTACTGAAGCGTTCCTTAATTGTCTCAAAAGATTTGTTTCACGTCGTGCTTTATGTACAGATATTTATTCTGACAACGGCAGTAACTTCGTGGGAGCGAATAATGAGTTGAAGGCCATTGTCAATGACATTAAAAAATCTACTCAATCCGGAGAAACAAGAGATTATCTTTTGAAAAATTCCATCTCGTGGCACTTCATACCCCCGCTAGCTCCCCACCAAGGCGGATTGTGGGAGGCTGCTGTTAAGGCGACAAAATATCATCTAACTCGAATTCTAGGGAATGCACATTTAAATTACGAATGTTTGTACACCGTACTCTGTCAGATTGAGGCAATATTGAACTCCCGTCCTATCACTGTCCTATCTCACGACCCAAACGATTTGTCCGCACTAACCCCGGCTCACTTCCTGGTTGGTGACTCCATGATAGCTGTACCTCAACGTGACGTCACCGAGCTGCCAACAAATAGATTGAAGCTGTTTCAGCGACTGCAGCAATTAACCCAACACTTCTGGAAGCGTTGGTCGTTGGAATATATTACTTCTTTGCAACAGCGCAGCAAGTGGAAGGCAAAAATCCCGGAATCAGTCAGAACGAACTCACTTGTACTTTTACGAGAGGAGAATCTACCACCAATGCAATGGCGTCTAGGTCGCATCGTCGCCGTCCATCCAGGAAGGGACAATGTGGTGCGAGTAGTCAGTGTTCTGACCAAGAATGGTGTAGTAAAGCGTAGTGTAACCAAAGTGAGTGCTCTACCTATTGACTAGACGAAAGCCTCATATATGGACAATTATATGTAACTATAGACTATTGGAGCTGACCTTTTATATTTTTTGAATCAGTAATGTATCTTCTTTGTTGAAAGCCCAAGCTTTCAAGGCGGGCTGTATGTTTGTTGTTCATCTCTTATGTATGCCTATTTTAGTTGAATCCGCACGCCTATGCGTGATCGGTTGTTCTTCGTCGATATAGCGGTGATGTCACTACTGTCAAAGTGAGAATTGACACTGAATACATACTCTTGTGAACGTAAGCAATTAAAAAGTATAAGTTAACACAACGTGGAGTGTTGTCTTATTCAAAACCTCATTTTTGGAAACGAGTTACCACAACTCGTCGATCAAACCAACGCGGACGAACGTCCCAAAAATACAAGCAGGCAAAAAAAGCAGCAAATGAAAAGTACATCGTTTCCTCTGATAATAAATCCAAAGCTTGTTGGCGGATTATCAATTATGAGAGGAATGAAAATAATTTAAATCAACCTATTGACGATATAACCCCAGATGAGTTCAATAACTTTTTCGTAGAAATTGCGGAAAATATTATCGCTTCCCTTCCAGAAATAACAAACACAGAGTTGTTGCATTTCAAAAGGTTTCCAAGTCCTAAGAAATCATTCTTTTTCGCACCAGTAACTCCTGAGGAAGTTCTTGACACCGTTAAATCCTTGAAAAACTCAAATTGCATGGATATGTATAGTTTATACAGTAAGATCGTGAAAGATACTATTGACATTATTTTGCTACCATTAACCGAATTCATTAATTTGATCTTTTCGACAGATGTTTTTCCCGATGTATGGAAATACACCAAAGTTATACCTCTTCATAAAAAAGGTGATAAAACATTGGTGGACAACTATAGACCAATATCTATAATTTGCATTTTTTCCAAAATTCTGGAGAAATTGATTGAGACAAGACTGGCTAATTACTTCGAATTGAATGGATTTTTCCATAAATCACAATATGGTTTTCGGAAAGACTGTTCAACATCTCGAGCAGTGATGAAGGTTGTGGGTGACATTATCGAGGCAATAGAGGGGGGCCATCACGCATCTGTGTTGTTGTGCGACCTGTCCAAAGCTTCCGACTGTGCCTCTCATGACATTCTTCTTGAAAAGTTGAATTATTATGGAGTAAGGGGGGTATCCCTTAATCTCATAGATTTATATCTGAAAAATAGTTCCCAAGCTGTAGAAGAAAAAATGTTACATCAGAGATGAAAAATATTTTTCATGGCGTACCACAAGGTTCAGTGCTTGGCCCTCTACTTTTTATAATATATATATATAGATATATATATATATATATATTTATATATATATATATTTATATATATATATATATATTTATATATATATATATATTTATATATATATATATATTTATATATATATATATATGTATGTATATATGTATGTATATATATATGTATATATTAACGATCCACACCAATTCCTATTGCCCAGTAAGTGTACTCTTTTTGCTGACGATAGAACGTTGATTTGTTCTCCCAATGACCTTGTACAATTAGAAACTCTATCGCTAGATATTCAAGAAAAATCAAAACACTGGTACCAAGTTAACAAATTACAGCTAAATGATAATAAAACCCACAATATAACTTTTTCGACAAACTCTTCTGTACTGGAAAACAAATCCGTTAAGCTGCTGGATTTGACAATCGATGACAGACTAAACTGGAATCATCATATCGAGCAACTGAAGCAAAAACTTTCGAGCACTTTGTTTCTACTACGTCAACTCAAATCTTACGTCAATACTGAAACTCTGTAAAGTACGTATTTTGCAATGTTTCATGCACATATAACATATGGCGTTGTCATTTGGGGCGACTCCTCTAAATCTGTAGAAATTTTTCGACAACATAAAAAAGAAAACTGAGAATTTTGGCAAATTGTGGTTTCAGAGAACACTTTCGCCCTCTCTTTGTTAAATTCAGAATAATACCGCTTTCGTCAATATATATCGAACATTCTCTGAGAGAAATACATGAACAATCAACTAGGTTGATTAGACAATCTCGAATACATAGCTACAGTACAAGACAAGCAAATTTCATTAGGTCACCAAAGTACCGGCTTTCTGTTTCCCAGAAGAATTCTTTGGACTATAATCTTTATATGTTACCAACAGAAATGCAGACTCTCAATTCAGATTTATTCAAGAAAAAAATTCAAAATTTTCTCCTGGAACATTTTTTTATTCGGTTTCTGAGTTTACTGAACATGTCAGGCGTTTTCCTATGCAATTTTGAACATGCTCGCCATGCTTGTTGCAAAATTCTTCAGTTAAATGTGTGCAAAACCATAAATGTTTGATTCTATATTTATATTATATTTCTAAGTATATATATCTATGTTCCGTAAAATGTTGACTGTGTATATGTGTGTGTATGTGTAAGTTTTAGAAATAGACCTAGCTTTAACTATGCGACTGTCTTAAGTGTCTGTGTAGTTTGTTTTGACTCATGTGTCAGATTTCATTCATGTATTTTTATCTTTATTTTAAGGAATCTCTATTTCATTTTATTTCATCACTTAGAGAAATTCTACTATTTTAATTATGTTGTACCTTCTTATGACTTATGCTATACACTGTAGTGTCTGTTGCATCAATAAAATTACTTACTCACTTTAAACGAGCAATTCTTGTATATATATTTCGGCTGTCTCGGAAACGGCTCTAACGATTTCGATGAAATTTTATATGTAGATAGGGTTCTGCTTTTTGAATTCATCAATTTCATTTTCTGAAAAAACCGCGATTTCACACATTTTTTTTTAAGAAGGTTAGGTTAAAACTGGCCTATCCACCAGATTCAACTACGAGGTATGGTAGATTCGAGGTTAGGTAATGAAAAAAAAAAAAGTTTTGTTTAAAATCTCGTTTTTTTTCAGGAATGACAGCTATATGAGATGGCTCTATAACATTATCCGATTTGAAGTTTATCTAAATGAGTGTCTCCGAAAAAACACGATTCTACCAAAAAAAACACGCCGAGCAAAGCTCGTTCGCTCAGGTACTATAATATTACCCCAAACACGAGGTAGTTGCTGTAATTCGTTGGGGAGTTCCTTCGACTGTCTTCCGTCTCCATCATTTGATTAACTCCAGGTCTCCATTATGTTGTAGTGTCATCAAAACTACATATTTAATTATTATGCACGGATAACCCCATTTTACAATAGATTTGTTGAATAATACATAAAATACATTGAAATTCATTTAAACTCATTGAAAATAAGATAAAATACATACCTATAGACACAAAGTTTTTCAATTTATGATTGGTAACTTTGGTATTTGATATGGTACTGTTCAGTGAGATCTTTTGAGAGCATTTTTGAAATTGTTTTGAGGCGCATTAAAAAATATTCAAGCCGATATTACAATGTTCATTACCAAGTCTCATTAATCGAGTTGATGAATTATTGAGGTCATAGTTTGTGCTATGAAATAGTATTGTGAATAGATCTGTGTTGCGAGTGGCTCTAGACGGTACTCTGAAGTTCAATAATTCCAGTAGTTGAGGGCATAAGATTTGATTATTAAGTAGTTTGAACAAGGTAATTGGGTCTGTTCTTATTCTTCGGTTGTGAAGGGTTAGAATGAAATGCTAAAATGGTTTCATAGTTGTAATTCCCAAATTGTAGATTCAATATGTATGCCACGTGTCTTAGAAATCTATTCTGAACACTTTCAATCGCATTAATGTTTCTCTAATTCCATTATGTGAATTTGTGTCGAAATATTTTGATATACATGATCTTATAATGTTATTGTTATTCATTATATGCCGAAAAATTCGCGTTTTATTTAAATATTGAGGAAAACGTGGGGGAGAACTAATTCACTCAACACACAAGTCTTCAAAGAAAAAAAAATCATACAAGACTTGATCATTGGTTATCTCTAGCCGAACCCAGCTTTAAGACTGCACTAACTAAAATAACTTTTTACAAAACAGTGGCAGTACATGGAGCCCGAATTTCGAGTAAAAGAGTATATGCTTTTGTAGTTGGAATACCACGTTCCAATTGCGGGGACATTTTGCGAAGAGACTCGGGGAAAGCACCATAAATAAGTTTAACGTACAGGTCTTAATAATATTACTTGCCATTTTTTATTTTCAATGAGGTAACTTTGGGACCATATTACTCCTCAAGAATATTCAAATTCAAAAATAGGATTCCATGTTGCATAGTAATGAAGTGATTAAAACGAAAATTTGAGCTGATTAACAAAAAGTGAAGTTTTACGAAGTTCTTATATTGAATGAGAAAACTCGTGCGAACTAAGTTTCTGATCTAACGTAACTCAAAATTATTCAGACAAAATTGTAAAAAAAATTACGAACCTCAATAAAAACTAAAACCAGGAATGAACCAAAAAATCAAATCACAAGAATCTCTTCTAGACCTTTCACAACTGTGTTTTAGGCGCTAAGAGTATAATTGAATATGATTGACACTTTTTTTGGGATTATAATTTTCCACAATTTTAAAACAAAATTAGATGGATCTATACAAGTGTAGAAGATCAAAAAAAATTAGTGTTTACGAATGCAGAAATATTCAATTAGTCAGTAACTTGTATTCTAAGTTTTGCCTAGAAGAAAAAAATATTGAATTAAATGATAATTCTCTATATAATCTTGTCGTTTCGGGAACTGTATCTATATTTCTCGTAATGTTTTTCGAACGTTATATTTTTTGAATAATGTCAAAAGGATGACGAGACATTATCTTGATTATATCGCCTGCTGAGAATAATAGTGACCAAACTTTAAAATTGTCGAAAATATCTTAAGCACGCCAAAGTGTATACTATATTCCGCTAGAGTACACTATTTTTTTTTAATGAATCATCCCATGAGAGCAGCAGTGACCAAAGTCAGTAGGTATGTCATTGAATGCCATGAGAAACGCATACCGGAATTCACGTCAACAGTGACCAAATAGGAGATTGGTCGGTATTGCACTGTCTGTGTGTTATTTTGTTTCATTGAGTGCCTGCAACATAGACCAAATGGGAGTTTAACCCAGATATGCCTATTGTACTATATTCAGTAGGGAGCTAAAAAATTTCGACATGCAGCGGGTTTCACGTGCGCGAAGCTATTAGTGTGGTAAATGCTTCAGTATACTTGAAACATTGTGGCTGGACGGACTACATTGAGTGCGAATTCAATTTTCTTAAGTATAGACATAAATAGAAATAATCGATGAAAGAAAATTGTATTTTGTGCATAAAATAATTTATTAAAATCGTAGCAAAGCACTTTCGACCTTTAGGGCATCATCAGTGCGTACCTGAAAGTAAGTATTATTGATAGAGAACAAGTTACTGAAAAGTTTTTTTTTGAGAAAGAAAATTGACATATATTGAATGTGAGGTTACTTACTCGTCAGGTGTACAAGAAGCCAAAAAGACCATAAAATATCTCATCAATGAAAGTTGTAAAGGTTTAAGTGACACACATGTTAAAATACCTATTCTAGGCCAGGATGGAAATTGAGATTACAATTTTTCCTTATCTTTTAAAAAGCCATTGTTTCAGTGTGATAGCTGGACCCAAGTGACAAGATTGATAATTGACAAGTGATCGATGAAGTAGATTGACATGGAACACAAACCATGGAGATATCAGAATCAAAAAAGGAATATCCCTGTCATAGTAAAACACACTAGAAGATGATCAATCTGATGGGGACTGTCATCTGTCAAATATATGATCCAGTATTCCAAGGAAGACCAGACAAGACTCTTTAATTCTCACATTTAAGTCATCGTTATTGAATATAAGTTCAAGGGAGAAGTCTAGTTGGACCTGTCCTGATCCAAACAAACAATTAAATAATTCTGGTAGTGTTCATAGACAATGAACTTACTTTTTTCTTAATAAAAATGAAAATCCTTGGGCACCATGGCTCAGTTGAACCGCAACTGGGGGATAAGAAGTGTGATACAAGTCTAATGGGAACTAGACCCAACTGGACTGGAGTAAAACAGAGTCTAAAAGGTGATAATCCAGAACATGACTTGTGTTCTCAGTATGGAGAAAACTGAAAAAGAAGCTGGCAAATTGCAAAGAGATACAAGTAAAATCATCATAGAGAATGGAAACCGAAAATTATTAGCATGATTAACAAGAAAACTAAAATGTGAATTAGAGTAAAAAAGCTAAGGAAGTTAAATATTATTCAATTTAGACGTCTATGAAGTGGAATATAGGATCTATTTAAATTGACTTGCGTGTTGAGAAAAATAATATTGTTGAGTATTTCTTTACTAATGTGTGAATCTTCAAGAAAATCTAATCTATTATAATATTTGGAACTGACTTCATGTAAGATTTGTGAATTTCTATTTGGACTAAAATTATGATTGTTGAATCTTAAGTGATGACCGAAGGCAGAAACTTAATTACTATTTAAATGTTCCAATATACGAACTTTCAAAGGTCTACAAGTTCTACCAATGTAGGCTGCATCGCAGTCTTCACAATTTGACTTATATATACCACTTTTGGAAAGTTTGTCAACTTTGTCTTTTGTATTGACCAAAAATCTACTCAAGCTATTGTTGGTTTTGAAAGAAATTTTAATGTTGTCAAAGTTACTTTTCATGCAACTAGCTACTTTGTTAGAAATGTTGTCGTTTAAAAAAGGAATTGAAACAAATTTGTCGATTGAATTTAATTTTGGATAAGATAAGTTATGTTCATTTTTATTAGGCCTGTCTTCAATCTTCTGGAAAAAAATCATGGAAAACTAGATTGTTGAAGAAATGCACTCAATTGATGGAGCCATAGTACCTTATTATGGGTGTCATGGCTGCAAACAAAAAAGTAAATTTGACAGACTTCTTGACACTGAGACCAAAGTGTCGCATTTAGCTTGCAACAGCTCGTGCCTCCAAAGCCTCGTACCTAATAGCTGTGTGGGGGCTCCAGAGCCCCAAACGAGCTTCTTCGTACCAAACGTTGCCGTCTTCGTGCAAAAATTCGTCTCCGACTTCAGCCAACGCACCCCCACGGACTGCTGTCCTTTAAAACCGCGTTAATCACTTTCATTTCGTTAAATTTTTAGTGCTCTGAAGATTTCAGGTGAGAGCCTTTGTTGTATTATTGTTGAGTTGCTTTAATAGTTGATTCTTTCGAAATAATGTCAGCAGCCGTAGTAAACGGGCAGCCGCCCGGAATTCTGGATCAAGATCGGTTGGTCGCTCTTGATTCGTTCAACCAAATTTTCATATGTATGCTCAGCTCCCAATTCTGAAGTTCATTCGAAAACAAATTCAATTACAAGTCAAAAAACAACTTGAATTCTATGTTCAAAGAAATACTGAGGCTATTTAAAGTCCTCTCTTCAAACAAATAAATGATTTCAAAGTCTAATATAATAATCTCAAAGAATTCATTCTCGATCTTGTTGTAAATGGCACAACGGCCCTTTCTTCCGCTCCTGCTTCGAATTCCGAACCTCCCAGTAAGAAAGAAAAAATCCGGTCCTGCAGAATAACTAGAGAATTCTGCACTGAAGTCCCCATGGGAAATCATTCACGAGATAGTTCACTACAAAGTGTTAAAACTTCTTCGTAGACTTCAGCTCCGGATCAAGACGGCAAAAAGATTCTTTGCAATTTAATGTGGCCACAAACAACAAATTTGATGTTTTAAAATTCAGGAACCTCAAAGGGTCCATCGAACTACTTGACTAAAACAAAGCTTCAAATAACGATTCCCAAGCCATATCTCTGATGATATCGACATGGCTTAAAATTGTAATAGTCCTGCTACCTTCGCCAAAAAACGTCAACAGGACCGAAGTTCCGATTCCGTTTATTCTAGTCATTCCAAAGCACCTAATAATGATTTTTACAATCCAGATCAAGATTTGCAAAAGTCTAGGGTGCCTCCTATTACGCTGAGAGACCGAACCAAATGGGTCGGTCTCAGGAAAATCATGAAAGACAATGATATCACTCCAATCGAATCCCACACGGTAGTTGATGGTATTAGCATTCAGCTTCCGGATTCAAAAAGTTTCGATCAAAATGTCCCTCATCACACTTTTACGCTCCAGGAAGATAAGCCTCTTAGAGTTGTTTTTCGAAACGTCCCCACATAATTTACCGATGAGGAAATTCTTGAAGATCTCAAGGACAGGGGTTTCAACATTCTCTCTGTCGCGAGAATGCGAAAGCCTGACGAAAAGGCCATGCCCATGATCCTTGTCACATGTAAACGTACTCAGGAAGAAATTTTTGATGTAAACGAAATTCTGAGCATTCGAGTAGTTGCCGAATCTCATAAACCTAGGACATCTGTCGGCCAATGCCACAGGTGCCAACGTTTTGGGAATGCACAACGCAATTGCTGGGCCACCCCAGTTTTCGTGAAATGTGCAGGCAATCATCTGTCCAGTGATTGTGAGAAATCCAAAAATACTCCAGATACTTACGCTAATTGCAAAGGTGGCCATACAGCCAGCTATCGCGGTTGTGATTGTTTCCCCAAAATTGGGAAGAACTATTAAAAAAAGAACAAATTCTGAACATGTTCCTGTTTCCACCCCTAGACCTCGCCCTACAGGCGCTAATTCGCAGAGAAGTGGAGTTTCTTATGCGCAAGCTGCGGCCATTACCAGCAATAATCCTTTCAGTAATCTCACATCTAGCCTACAAACACTCCAGGATTTTCTGAGACTAAATCCTGGCTTCCAACAGCTCCTCTCCCTTAACGTCAACAACATCCTCAATGCCTGAAAAAATCACCTCAAATTCTCTAACCATGTTATCTTGGAATGCCAACGGGCTCCGAGACAAAGTTATTGAGTTGAAAGATTTCATTCTAGAATTAAATCTTGATATTATTTTCATTCAAGAAACCCATTTGAAAAGTGATCCCATTGGCATTCCAAATTACAAATTTTACAGACAAGATACACTCGGCCATCAAGGGGGTGGAGTAGCTATTGCCGTCAAATGTAATTTAAGGTAGTTGTCGGGCTACAAACACTATCAAAAATTTGTTTCGATTGTAGCGCGATGCAATACATGTTCAAGCGCCGAATTAGAGGGATCTCTTTCAAGGGAACTGTACGCTGAGAAACGCAATTAGCATGCGTGATACAGCAAATAAGCCATGACTGGACTGTTGGCAACGTCGCAAACCAACGATCGCTCGCATTCAGTTGTTCAAGATACTCTTATGAACAAGCAGTCAAGGCTATGATGGATCAATTTCGCGCAAAAGCAAAAGTTGAAAAAAGGAAACATAAATTGTCTGAATTGTGTAAGGCTCGAAATACGAACAAAAAACAGTCTAATGAAAATGATGTGTGTGAAGGAAATCGCATTGTTAATCTCAAAGAACTTGGAAAAAATTTGAAGTGTCGGAACTGCCACCAAGTTTTGAGTTTCCTTTGGCGACAAAAATTACGGGATCGAGTACCATATTTGAATGATGTACAAGTCGATTCACAAAATTTAGTAGATTGTTTGGTAGCATTTAAATAATTTTTCAATTTATCTACAACTCCAAATTTACTCGTTGCGCATAATGCGAGATTCGATGTACCTAGATTACTAAGAGCAATCATTAATAATAATTTAATAGAAGATTGTATCATGATAGCAGGATTTGTGGATAGCTTAATTATTAAAAAAAAAACGTTTCCAGATCGAAAAGGGCCAGGAATGTTCCAGCTATCAAAATTAGCCAACGATTTAATACCAAACGAAACATCAGATAATTTCCACGAAGCGATGTATGATGTACAAATTTTACAGAAATTAGTTCGTTTTATTGGTAAAGAGTCAGACTTATCAACATACATGAAATCATATAAAGAATGTATTTCAGAGCGACTTGAGAACGAAAGAATATCTCGTAATTTACCCAATTTCTTTAAAAAATGTTATATCGGGTTTATAGAAAAAATTGCGCAGCAAATATAACATACCATTTTCTGAAACAAATGTATCACGATGAGGAGAAGAAGCTGTGGTTAATCACATGACTGAAAAATAGGAGAATGGAAAACCTAGAGTTACTAAAAATTGATAAGCATTAACTAAAATCATTAATGAATTAAAAATAAATGTTTAGTCAATCAAGTGATTACTCAGTATAATAGTTAAGAATAAATAATATTTCATTCATTGTTGTTTATATTTTCTATAGATTTATACGTTATATTTTATTAGCCTGTTAGAAATCTGAATAATTTTGTTTATGTTTAAAAATATTCGAATTATGTTAACGTACATGTGTTGTCAAATGTTGAATACAGTAAATTTATCACTGTTTTTGCCGTTACTCGTTAAACTACATTTTATTTTATATATATTCCCATTGTAATATGTTTAAAATTATCGCAATCATTCACAATTATTATTCATAAATATGTGCGTTCCAAAACACAGTTCAATTCAAAACAGCAAGACCCTCGCGCTCTCGTTTATTTGAATCACCAGCGATGGCTTGAGGCGTTGCCACGATTCTCAGCCTTTACCATCTTGCACTTCTCATACGCAATAATTTAGGAACTTCTCATAACAATAAATAAATAACTGTATGGCTACGCGTCTTGATTTTTTTAATTAAATTTGTTACGTACCTTTCAATAATATACTAGTTTTTCAAAAATATCTGAATGGAGGGTTTTTAGTAATGCCTTGAAAAGTGGTGTCTGCGGTAGCTCACTATAGGGATTACGTGTTAAACGTTGCAACTTTGAAGCCTTATATCTCGCTTTCGGTGTGGTAAATGGTTCGAAAAATTTAATATGATACAGTTGATAATGTTAACTAAAAGTGGTATGAATATAAACGAAATCTGATTGGAAGTGGATTTCACGACAGCTACCTCAAAGCACGAACAAGTGCTGTTATTTATGACCGTACCTCAGGTGCTGAGGTTGTTGGCGTTAAAATGACTAATAGAGGTCCTATCAATCTTTTTTCAGTTCACAATCCACCCAGTAACGAATTGGCTGATGATTTCTTGGAAATTATCATTGCTGAGAGTGATACCCCAACTATCGCTGCGGGTGATTTTAACGCGAAACATACCACGTGGAGTAATGTTAGCAACCGCAATGGTTCCAAACTGAAGCGACATTGATTCCCACTATCTTATTGAAGCGCCCAATGAACCTCTTTTTTATGGGCCCCATAGACCTGATATTCTCGAAATTGTGTTGATCAAAAATCTATTTTGGGACATTGAAGTTGATACCCTTCAAGAGCTGAGTTCCGATCACAATCCTATCAGAATTGAGCTTGGTGACGATTCCCCCACTCAGGTGAATGGTACATACAAAATCACGAATTGGGTCAGATTCTTGAGCGAGAATACTGCGCCCCGGAAAATATCCTCACTCCAGCTGAACTCGACATTTCTGTTTCAAGGTTTGAAAATACCATTCTCGATGCATTAAATCGAACTTTCATAGAAATTCTCAGCCAAAATACCTCACACAATGCACTTCCGAGATTAATAGAAGATAAAATTGAGGAAAAAAATCGAGCTAGGCGTAGGTACCAACGAACCCTAGCTCGAAACGACAAAATCCTTGTGAATCGTTTCATAATATCCAATTTTAAAAACAACAGATGGGCAAAAGCTTTCGAAGATATAGATCCACAAAATTCGAACAGTATGTGGAATCTATACAGAAGAATCGAAAACAAAAAGATTAATTTGCCGCCCATTCATGGCACTGCAGGACATTGTTTCAGCGATGTCGGCAAGGCTCAAGCTTTTGGCGACAAAATGGAGCAACAATTTCAGCCTAATTTGAATCCGAATTATGATATCGATAGGGATATGGCTGTGGAGAGACGGGTCCACGAAGTTCTTCGAAATCATGACAATGACGTCCTTAGACCAGCTTCTTTTGATAAACTCAAAGGTATAATCGAGAGAGCCTAAATTAAAAACGCTCCTGGTATTGACAAAATTTCAAACGAAATTCTTAAAAAACTTTCTTAAAATCAACTAATTTCCATTCTAAATTCAATCAATAATTCGATCAAACTCAGATATTTTCCTGAACGAAGGAAACAAGCCGTCATTGTCATGATTCCGAAGTCTGGCCACGATCCAGCTTTTCCACAAAATCATAGACCTATCAGTCTTCTATGTATTTCAATTCGGTTTAAGAGAGGCCCATTCAACAGAACTCCAAGCTCTCAGACTCGTAGAAATTTCCATTTGTGAATTTAATAAAAACCATTATGTACACGTTTTGCTTCCCGACATTGCGAAAGCATTCGACAGAGTTTGGCACTTTGGCCTACTCTACAAATTAGATACAATACCCCAAGGCCTAATCAAATGGGTCGGTTCCTTTCTGAAAAATAGAACCTGTATGGTTATAATTGAAAATACATTTTCAACAACTAGAGAAATTCAGGCAGGCGTCCCTCAGGGCGCGGTACTCTTACCAATGCTGTACAACATCTACACCTCGGACATACCGTCTTTTAACAACCTCTTTGCTTGCCGACGACACTGCCTCAATGGCATATTCTAGGCGACAAAACCAAGCTATGTTTTATTTACAAAACTCCATTGACGGACTCCAAGAATGATTTTCTGAATGAGAAATCAAGCTCAATGTTGATAGAACTCTAGCTATTCCGTTGGGTAGATTCAACAATGTTCCGGGTGACAGAGTAATTATTGATCAACATGAAGTCGAGTGGTCTAATCAGGCTAAATATCTAGGAGTCACCATAGATCGTAGGTTCACGTGGCAACCGCACAGAGAGACGATTAAAAATAAGATTAACAAAAGGATGGTTTTATTTTATCCTTTCATAAATAGAGAAAGCAAAATAAATTTGCAAAATGAATTACTATTGTATAAGTCAGTTTTTAAATCCACTATAATGTACGCTTGTGCGGTCTGGGGCCACAGCGCACACTCTCATCTTTTAATTCTGGAACGGGTCCAGATGAAATTATTGCGGATGCTATTAAATGATCCGTGGTACGTTTCAAACGATACTATTCTTGTTGATATCCTTATCAACAAGATCAAAAGTGATATTTCAACAAGAAATCGTGAAGTGTTTGGGAAAGCAAACACTAACGAAAATATTTTATTTAGGGAAGCCATCGTTTACATGGCGGATGATCCCTCCCGATATAAAAGGCCTAGGCATATTCTCGTCTAGTGCCCTGTTGAAAATTGTCATTCATAATTTTTAGGCGCAATAGATAGCCTTACGCAAGGGTATCATTATGCATAGCTTTGCTATGCATAATAAACCCATCAAAATCTGAATTCGATTACATATAACCAGATGTAAGAGTAAAAGGGCCAAGCCCTCACTCACAAAAAAAGATGATGACCCAAAAGATGGCTGCAAACGATTTATTCACGGGAAGCCAATAAGATATGGCTTCAGATTATGGGTTGGAAGTACCAGACACGGTTACTTGCATTGGTTTGAACCATACCAAGGGGCTGCAACTGTTAGAAGTTATTATACAGATTAGTACTCTCATATCATATAATTATATAACCCTGTATTTATAAATATTGTTTTAAGTTACTTATGTCAAGTTAATGTCAAGTCATTATATTCCGTTATTATTTACATTATATTTCAAACTAAACTTGGCCTTGTCTCTACCTTCCTGCACATAATATTAACAGGTTATGGCCCCAGAAATGTGGTAAAAGTATTTGCGATATTAGCTGTTACCAAATTTTCCAAAAACTCTGAAATATTGTCAAGGTAGATTCCTGTGGTGTGGTGAATTGATATACGTTTTACATCGTTTCGTATTGGAAAATGAGTCAAACTGAGAGTACTCCGACTACTTCGAACACTGTAACAAATAATCAAACATCCATCATATTTGGAGGAAGTGGACTGGCAGTTGAAAAGCTGGAAGGTGTTGTTAATTATAATAACTGGAAGTTTCAGATGAAAATGTCATTATTTCTGGATGGTCTTTGGAACTGTGTTTTGGGAACTGATACAGATGCGAATAAGGATCAAGGAGCTCTCGCAAAAATATGTTTAAGTGTGCAGTCTGCATGTATCCAACACGTAAGAGATGCGAATAGTGCTAAAAATGCTTGGGATAGTCTTCAGAAGATTTTTGAAGATAAAGGACTTTTCCGTAGAGTAATTTTATTGCGCAAATTGCACCGTTCAGATTATAAAGACTATACTTCAATGACTGAATATATCGATGGTATAACATCTCTTGTACAACAATTAGCCGATATTGGTAGAATTATTGATGATGATGAAGTATCCGAACTATTATTGAGTGGTTTGCCCCAAGAATATGATACGTTGGTTTGTAACTTAGAAACTACCCATATGAAAACCCCAATTTCAAGTGAGATGGTACGAGCATGTTTACTTCAAGAGGAATATCGCAGAAATCAAGTTTCAAGTGTCTCCAGTGAAGTAGCATTTGCCAGTGCGAATTCAACTATGAAATCATTCGAGAAATCCTCTTTGGTTTGTCATTAATGTGGTAAAAAGGGTCACATCAAACCTAAGTGTCTCAAACTGAGAAAAGACAAGAAAATTGTATCGAAACCCCAATTTAAAAAGTCTACTGATAAGTTGCTGTTAGTATCTGCTTTAACAACAGTATCATACACCGATAAGGATTGGATCATAGATCCAGGTAGTACTTCCCATATATGTAAGCACAAGGAATGGCTAAGCAGTCTTCATGCAATAGAAACAGATGTAACTGTAGCCAGTAACCAAATCATACACAGTGTTGGTACAGGAGATGTCAAAGTCTATCTAACAGAGAATGATAGCAGAACAATTGTTGATGTAATGTGTGTACCTGACATAGCTACGAATTTACTGTCTGTCAGCAAAATTGCCGAAAAAGGGTTGACTGTCACATTTGACAAAGACAAATGTCGAATTTATGAAAATTGTTCCATAACTGGAAATTCAGTTGCTACAGCTTCAAATATTGAAGGAATATACAAGTTGGATTCTATTTCTACTGAATTAGCATTGCATACTGTAGAAGAATGTGTTCCTGATCAAGATATTGCTGAAGTATCTTCGAAAAAGACATTTGGTTCTGTATCATCGGAGACATGGCATAGACGACTTGGTCATTTGAGCAAAAGTGGTATGCATGCTCTCAAGAATGGATTGGCTATAGGATTCGATTTTAAAGATCAGCAATTGGATCGAATCCAAAATTGTATACCATGCATTGAGGGGAAGCAGCAGGTGAAGTCTTTTCCGAAAGGTGAAGCTAAAAGAGCAATTTCACTATTGGAACTTGTTCATTCTGACATTTGTAGACCAATGTCCGAGAAAACATGGGGTGGAGCACGTTATCTTCTGACATTCACAGATGATTTTTCTCGAAAAAGTTTCGGATATTTGCTCAAAAACAAATATGAGGTATAACATAAATTCAAAGAATTTAAAGTACTGGTGGAAAATTAAATCAATCTAAATATCAAAAAGCTCAGGACAGACAACGGTGGGGAATATTGCAGCAACGCTTTTGAGGATTATATGAAAAGTTGTGGGATAATTCATGAAACAACTATTCCACATTGTCCTCAACAGAACGGGGTGGCCGAACGGCTAAATAGGACTCTTGTAGAGAAAACTAGAGCCATGTTACAAGATTCTGGATTGAGTAAGCGTTATTGGGGTGAAGCTATTATGACATCAATTCATTTGAAAAATAGATGTCCATCTGCTGCTATTCCTGGATTCACACCTGAACAACTCTGGACAGGATCCAAAGTCGACCTCATCAATTTGCGAGTCTTTGGATCGTCGGCTTATTCGTTAATTCCAAGTGCACAAAGAAGAAAATTGGAACCAAAATCTAAACAGTATCTTATGGTCGGATACTGTGAACAATCAAAAGGATATAGACTTGCTGATACATTACATCGAGGTAAAGTTATAAAGGCGCGAAATGTTATTTTCGTTGAAGAAGCACTTAAGGAAAACACCATTGAAGATGAGTGCAACATGAAAACTGTGGAAATATCTTCAAGTGCTAATACAGAAGATATATGTGTCATGTCTGGAATGGAAGGTATCGGTAATGGGTCTTCTATTCCAAATATACAAGATGGTTCAGCTGCAACTACAGAAGAGGAAGCGGTTACAGATTTGTCGTCTTGGGATCACATTTCAATCGTTGATGAAGAAATTGATCAATTTGATAGACCGATGCGAAATACCCGAGGACAACTGCCCAAGAGACTTGAAGATTTTGAATTAACTTTTTTCTCTGATACATTCATAAATAGTAGTAATCCTCAGTCTTATACCGAAGCAATGTCTGGTGATTATAAGAATGAATGGATGAATGCTATGAAAAAGGAGTATGAATCTTTAAAAAATAATATGTAATAAGTATGGGTATTGGTTGATCGTCCTGTTGATCACAATGTGGTGAAGTGTAAATGGGTCTATAAACTCAAAAGAGATGCATCTGGTAATTTTGATAAGTTTAAAGCGAGATTAGTAGCCCGTGGATTCAGCCAACAACAGGGAATTGATTTTAATGAGACTTTTCACCCGTTGTTAGACATTCCACTTTGAGAATGCTGTTTGTTTGGCAAATGAATTAGATATGGATATTGATCATGTCGATATTGCAACTGCATTTCTACATGGCGACTTGAATGAGAAAATATATATGGAACAACCTCGTGGTTTTATGGATGATAATGATAATAGGGTATGTTTGCTCAGAAAAAGTATTTACGGTTTGAAACAGGCCAGTAGACAATGGAATTGCAAAGTGCATGAATTATTGACAACAGCTGGGTATGTGCAATCAAAATGTGAAGCATGTGTATATATGAAGAAAACAGATGAAACTTTGGTTGTGATTGCCCTATATGTTGACGATTTTTTCATTTTCAACAATTCTCAAAAAGAAAAGAATATTCTCATTGAACGTTTGCAAGCTGAATTTGATGTCAAATATTTAGGTGCTATAACAAGTTGTCTTGGTATGAAAGTTTCTCGGAACAGAAGTCAGGGTCAGTTGATTTTGAGTCAGACAGAGTATACCAAAAATCTCCTGAAAAGTTTCGGTATGAGTGAATCTAAACCTATTTCAACTCCGATGTGTCTGAATACGAAATTGGTAAAACCCAATGAGATAGATGTTTTATCTGATGATAAATATCAATTTAGAAGGTTGATTGGCGGTTTGATGTATTTGAGCGTATGTACAAGGCCTGATATTGCATTTGCTTGTAGTCAACTTAGTCAGTTCAATTCTTGTTATGACCAAAGTCATTGGACTGCGGCAAAAAGAGTTTTGCGTTATTTAGCTGGAACGAAAGATTATGGTTTGATATTTGAGAAGGCTGATAATCAGAAAATAGAAGCATTTACTGATGCTGACTGGGCGAATGATCCATTGGATAGAAAGTCGTATACAGGTTTTGTGGTGAAGATGGGCAATAGTACGATTAATTGGGAAGCTCGTAAACAACGTTCAATTGCACTCTCCAGCACAGAAGCTGAATATCTAGCTATTGGTGATGTAGCGAAAGAGGTGTGCTTTGTCAGACACTTGATGAATGAAATTAATGGTATGCAAGATCAGATTGTCATATATAATGATAATCAAAGTGCACATAGAATAATTGAAAATACTCATCATCATAGACGCACAGAACATATCGATGTGCGACATCACTATATACGTGATTTAGTTCAGAATAAAGTTGTTGTTATTAAATGGAAAAATTAAAAATGAATCCTTTCAAGATATTCGAGTAAGGGGAAGTGTTAGAAGTTATTATACAGATTAGTACTCTCATATCATATAATTATATAACCCTGTATTTATAAATATTGTTTTAAGTAACTTATGTCAAGTTAATGTCAAGTCATTATATTCCGTTATTATTTACATTATATTTCCAACTAAACTTGGCCTTGTCTCTACCTTCCTGCGCATAATATTAACAGCAACAACAAATATAAGTGAACGGTATGTAGAGTTCGGAGTTGGCGAAGGAGTGGTATTGGAATATGCACATGCCCTGCGCAAGAAATGCATGGACAGAAAATTTCATCTTCCTTTCGATAACTTCTTTACGTCCATTCCTCTGATTGAAGAGCTGATGAAAGACAATTTTTTCGCAACTGGTACAGCAAGAGAAATACGATCGGCAGGAAATATATTCATAGACTCTGAACTTCTGAAGGAAAAGAAGATGGGGAAGCTATGATTATAAGAAAATTTCAAATCAGCAGTAAAGTGGCACGACAACAGAATCATAACTCTGTGCTCGAATTTTTCAGGAGTTCAACCTCTCCATGTCGTCAAACGCCACTCGCAAAAAGAGAAAAAGTATATTTAAGTATATGCAGTTATGTATGATGTATAATTCATTTTTAGGTGGAGCAGCCACATGTCATGAACATGTTAAATTCTAATATGGAAGGGGGCGATCCTCTGACCAGAATAGAATATAGAAGCTCATATTGCACATCTCTGAGGGGGAAATGGTGTTCACCCACAGCATTGCATGTGCGTTCAGAACGCTTGGCAATTACATTAATGGAGGGGTCCTAGATCACCTGAGTTTCAGAAGACTAATTGCCACAATATTACTCCCACAAAATAAAAAGCAAGCTACTTTCCAAGAAGGACATTCCATCAGAATACAGAGATTGATATGCGTCACGACCGGTTAGACAATCTGATGATTGCACAGGCGAAACAGACCTGGTGTGGATACTGTCATGAGAGAACATACAAGGTGCTTTTAATGTGATATTGGGGTACACGTCAAATGCTTCGTTCTATTTCATACATACTGTCTTAATTTTGTATTTTTTATAAAATTACAATTCTTTCAAAATTATCATTTCTTTTTTGTCACTTATAAACTTCAGTTCCGGTAAAATTATTTCTCTTAATTTGCAAATAACCCCATAGGCATATCTGGGTTAAACTGTGAATCAGAAGGAATTAACCGACTTCCTTTTTTTAGATGTGAGTTTCATCGTTGGTTCTTGTTTGTTATATGATCTAAAAATTTATTAAATCATCTGTGTTCTGGTTCTAGAGTCATCAATCAACATATCTCCACCAAACTTTTGAATTATTTTGATAGTGTTCGTAAAATTCTTCAAATTGAATAGCCGTGCTGGCATATGAATTTATATTACTTGTAAGATAAGGCATGGTTCCATATATTGTACTACGTATTGGGAATATTCTCACCCATCTGGAAGTGATTTATAATACTCAATGACGCCATTCACCTAGAAAATTGCAGAAAAAACCCTAGCAATACCATTTTTCTCAATTATCTCAACTAGTTTAATCTCACATCATATTGTGTTTTCGTTGAATTTTTCGAAAATATTGAATATATATTCTCTTCTTGGAAACGGATATTCTTCGCCGACTATCTTTCTGATTGTCTTGAAACTAACTCAAGACCAATATAATCTTTTTAACCACAAACAAAACCGACGAAACAAAAAAAATTAAAAGCGAAAAATAAAATAGATCTTTTTAGTCTTGATAACCAAGTTCAACTAATTAGATGACCTTCGTTCATTGTTTGCCGTTTATTCTCTTTCGATGCCATCACTGTGATTACTTGGATTTGTTGATTTGTTTGTGTTTGTAGGGTTCCATATACCACATGCTGAATGCCTATCCTCGATTAGTAACGACTATCAATAGACTTGGGTATTGAGATGTTCATATTATTTTTTGCCTTAGGTACTACTTGGTTTTAGTTGTTTCTTCAGCGGAACCGTCTCTGAAGAAGAATATTCAGTTTGCCGTTGCCCATCAGAGTTGGCACTGCTATTTCTTGAGTTCTATCACACCCAGGTTTCATGAGCATTGTTGAATTGTTTGCGTCGAATTATTTGTGTCAAGAAGGTACATTCGAAAGAAGAATGGGGAAACTGAATTTGTCTGTTACGTGATCATCAAATTGGTTGTGAATTTTCCTGATAAAACTCAACAACTTTCATGAGGTGGAAGTGCATTTCGTTAAGAGCCATATGTCAACCTGGGACCTATTTTTTGAAATTGATCGATGCCGTAGCTCGTCAACTTGGCTGTGAAACCTTGTTTGGTGGTTACACGTCATTTTGGCGAGTTCCGTTGTTGGTTCAGTCGACGAGTGAGAGAATAGCACGAATGACTACTCCATTTTTTTGTGAGATTCTGAGAAGCTGTGCCACTCATCAGGTGATTGTGAAACATACATTCGACCGTAACACTTTCAGGTTTGATGAGCGATACAACATTTTTTTCACAACTGTTATCACACTTCTCGTGTTTTGAAGAGCTACTAAATAGTATTGTATTTTTGGTCTAATCAATCGGATTTGAAATGTTTTGTGTGCGTTCAGTGGACTGTTTAAAATTAATATTTGGTAAATTCGCAAACACACAGAACTGACCAAAGCGTCACTCGCCCATATGCCTCTGTCGGGAATCTGATCTTCGGCCAATAGATACTTCGTCTAGCCTTCCTGGCGGTACCGCCGCTTATCACATTTACACTAATTTTAAGGATTGGGTATATCTTGAGTTATGAACGTTATATTGATAATGAGAGACCACCAACTCGAGAAAAACTGAATATGCTATGTTCCTTTCAAAAGATCTAGGAACTCATTGTCTCTCTACACACTTAACCTCTTCCGTTTCATTCCCCACCCCTAAAGGTGACTATACCAGTCTGTGTCATACTTCACGCATAAAATCAGGACGAAAGAGTTGAAGAATGCAAATGAAAAATTCCCATTTGAAATATACAATACAAATATACGATCCCTTGGCAAAATTAATTATAATTATAGTAACAAAAAAAATGCGTCAAGACGCATTATTTTCCGTCCTGCTTTGATGAGCGTATGGATTCAGTGACTTCATCGTGATATATGTACAGTAGTTGTTGTTTCTAGGACTAGTCTTTGAAAAAAAATCGAAGGTTATTTGGTGAGAGGTTCCTTCCAGCTCCCTCCTGGATATGGAACTGTATCTGTCTGTGTATTATGTATTCCCACCCATGACATTTATACTTTCAATTATTTTCTCAGTTATCCCTTTAGCGGAACCGTCCATCATATTTGGCTGTGATAGATTATATAGTTCCATAACAGTTAGCTCAGATGAGCATTGTTGAATTGGTTTTCGGCATTATGATTTGTGCCAATAATGTAGATTCGAAAAAAGAATGGAAGAATAGGGTTTGACATTTGCTGAGAAAATTCTACTACTTTGATGAGCTAGGTGAAGGTGTCGTTCTTCAGTAGCCTTTTTTTTATCGAAATTTATCAATGTTGTAGCCTGTCAACTTGGCTGTGAAACCTTGTTAGGTGGCATCACAACCATTTTGACGAGTTACGTTGTTGTTTCAGTCGACTCAAAATTAGCTACTCACGTTAGTTTAGGATCTTAGTCATAAAGACTAAAAAGGTTTATTTTATGTTTAGCTTTTCAGTTTCTTTTGTCGTCGGTTACATTATTTGTTAAAAATTTGTATTTTTTCAAATTTGTGCATGTAAAATCTACTAATAACTCTGGGTTACCTTTACAATACTTACCTAACTACCTTACTTCAACTGATACCTTCTTACCTTATATCTTTGAACGAGCAATTCTTGTATATATATTTCGGCTGTCTTGGAAACGGCTCTAATGATTTCGATGAAATTTTGTATGTAGATAGGGTTCTGCTTTTTAAGTTCATCAGTTTCATTTTCTGAGAAACCGCGATTTCACACATTTTTTTTAACTAGGTTAGGTTAAAACTGGCCAATCCACCAGATTCAACTACGAGGTATGGTAGATTCGAGGTTAGGTTATGAAAAAAAAAAATTTGTTTAAAATCGCGTTTTTTTAGGAATGACAGCTATATGAGATGGCGTTATAACAATATTCGATTTCAAGTTTATCTAAATGAGTACCTCCGAAAAAACACGATTTTACAAAAAAAAACACACCGTGCAAAGCTCGTTCGCTAAGGTACCATAATATTACCCCAAACACGAGGGAGTTGCTGTAAATCGTTGGGGAGTTCCTTCGACTGTCTTCCGTCTCCAACATTTGAATAACTCCAGGTCTCCTTTATGTTGTAGTGTCATCAGAACCACATATTTGATTATTATGTACGGATAACCCCATTTTACAATGGATTTATTGATTAATACATAAAATACTTGGACATTCAAACTCATTGAAAGCAAGATAAAATACATAGACACAAAGTTTTTCAATTTATGATTGGTAGCTTTGGTATTTGATATCGTACTGTTCAGTGAGATCTTTTTAAATTGTTTTGAGGCGCATTAAAAATGTTTATCAACTTGTCTCATTAATCGAGATAATGAATTATTGAGGTCATAGTTTGTGCTATGAAATGGTATTGTAAACAGATCTGTGTTGCGAGTGGCTCTGGATGGTACTCTGAAGTTTATTAGTTCCAGTAGTTGAGGGCATAATATTTGATTATTAAGTAGTTTAAACAAAGCAATAATATCAGTTCTTATTCTTCTGTTGTGAAGGGTTGGAATGTCATAAATGCTAAAATAGTTTCATAGTTGTAATTCCCAAATTGTAGATTCAATCTGTATGCCACATGCTTAGAAATCTATTCTGAACACTTTCAATCGCAGAATATTTTTATATACATGATCTTATAATGTTATTGTTCTTCATTATATGCCGAAATATTCACAAATCTCGGCGTCTATTTAAATATTGAGGAAAACGAGGCGGAGAACTAATTCACTCAACACACAGTCTTCAAAGAAAAAAAAGTCACACAAGACTTGATCATTGGTTATCTGTAGCCGAACCCAGCTTCAAGACTGCATGACTAAAATCACTTCTTACAAAACAGTGACAGTACATGGACCCCGAATTTCGAGTACAAGAGTATATGCTTTTGTAGTTTGAATACCAAGTTCCAATTGAGGGGACATTTTGCGAAGAGACTCGGGGAAAGCACTATAAATTTCAGATTTCAGATTTATTCAGAGTAAAAGTGTACATAACATGGTATACAGTGATTTATCTTGAAGTTTCTAATTGGACCACAAATCTGCACCTGAGCATACTGAATGCTTGTGTTGTGCTGCAATCCTCCAGAAGCATTGAGATTGTACAGAAATTCATTGATGGTGATAGTTTTTTTGATGAGTACAAGACATTTATATACAATATATTGAGTACAATGAAGGCAAGATTAACTTATTGTTGAGTGAGATGTTCTTAAGAATAGGTGGGCACTGAGTAACACATCGACTAAATTAATATTTGATAGATTTTTTTGAACGAAAAGTTTTGTTCGTTTTTTATATTTATGGAGTTTTGTTATTGTCTTCATTTAAGGAGGTAGAATATTATAGAGTTTCGGCCCAAAGAAGAAAATAAATCTTTGTGTATGACTCTTTTGACATTGGTATATATATTTCAAGTTTGTCAAATGATCTGGTATTTTTTATGACTTCCATGGGACGACTGAAACGACTTACGTTGTGGAACATCCATTCCAGGCATTGATAGGCATATAAGCTTCTAATGGCTAGTATCTGCAACTGCTCATACAGTTGTACAGTAGAATGTAGTTTAGGTTTTTTAAATATGATTTTTAGAATTTTGTTTTGCATTGACTGGAGTTGTATTGAATTATCGTGGAATAGCCCGCCCCATACCTTAATACAATAACCTAACATGGATTCAGCCAAGGAATGGTAGATTATTCTAAGTGTTTTATTATTCAGAATATCTCTCAATTCATACATTTTTCGAGTCAGCTGTCTAAGCCTGTTTGTCAATGATACCACATGCTTTTTCCACCTCAAATGTTCGTCTATCATGACACTTGAATATTTGATGCTATTACATTTTTTCTATTTTCGGGCAATAGCATGTTGAACGATTTTGGCAATCATTTTCGTGTACAAGAATACTACTTTTATCTGTCGGTTGATCACTTGCTGTTAAAGGAAATGAGATGTACTTTGGTTTCTCAACATTCAAGCTCAGTAAGTTTTGGTTTAACCATTTTTTAACTTGTCCTAGTCCATTATTTGCATTATTTATAACTTCGTCCCATGTTTTTGCAGAAAAAATCAAAGCGATGTCATCGGCATAGGAGATTATATGGCCTTCACAGTTTTCCAGATATCCGATACTTTTTATGTAAATAAGGAACAGGATTGGACCCAAGACTGTTCCTTGTGGTACACCAATTGTTATTTCTAATGGGTTGCTATTATATTCTCCAAGCTTTACTCTCTGTGATCTCTTGTATAGATAATTTTCGTAGAATATTCTTAATAGGCCCCCTGATCCCATAATTATAAAGCATCTCCAAAATTAATTCGTGAGATAAAGTATCAAACGCCTTGGCAAGATCAAGAAAGATAGCGAAACATTTGTCTGATTTATCTAAGGCGCTTACGGTTTTTTCCACAAAATCAAGAACTGCTTTTTCTGTATTAGTGTTACTCAAAAATCCATATTGCCTATCAGTGATAACGTTATTTTTGTTTAAAGAGGTCTTTTTTTGATGCTGTATTCAAAAATGTTTGCAAAATTGTCGATCACAGAGATTGGTCGATAATTTGCGATAAGTTTCCGTTCGCCAGACTTATAAACAGGAGTAATTAGACTTTTTTCCACTCATCTGGAATTTCACCGCTTTCATAACAGATGTTTATGATATGAACCAGTGGATCTACTAGATAGTTATGAAATTGTTTAATGAGTTTTGCTGAAATTTTGTCTGGACCTGGTGAACAATTGCATTTGAGCGTAGATATAATATTGATGATCTCATTTCTTGTTGTAGGCTCACGAACCATTGTGGATGGTACTGTTGGGTCATTTGAGAGTCTTTGAGGATGTTCGAGCAGGGTTTTATTTATATTATTTTGCATCTATAATCCTATTTCAACAAAATATTTGTTAAATATGTTTGATTTTTGTTCATTGTCTGAAATAGCTATGTTATCGTTATCTGTTATTGGCTTATTAAGGAATATTTACTAGGATTTCTGTTTAAAGTCTCATTGATTATTTGCTACGTTTTTCTGCTATCACCTTTTACTAAATCAAATTTATTCTTATGGTATTCATTTTTTGTTTTTTTTTATAAAGTTATTTAGTTTATTTCTATAAATTTCATACTCTCTGTCATTTTCTGGTGATTGACTGTGCAATAATCTTTTCTTAAGGATGTCTCTATGTCTAATGGATGTTATGAAGCCTTCTGTTATCCATGGTTTGATTTTATATTCATTCTGTTTGGAATTCCTGATTTGTGCATTTCTACAACTAAAAACCTCTTCCCATTCATCGTTCCTCAAATAAGCTTCTAGCTTAAAGAAATTAATTATTGTTTTTGATTTAATTTTGTTTAATGGTTTTTTTTTTTTTGTGTGACTGCAATATAAGTTGGTAATGAGCTGTGATATTTGAATGAAAGATAGCCGGGTGGAAATTGGTATTGTTCATTTCGACTGACTTCCTTATAAATATATGATCAATTATAGTGGAAGTGTTTTCAGTTACTCTCGTTGGTTTATTTATGTAGGAACAGAAACCATGTTGTGATAATATATTCAGGTATTCACTGACCGAAATGTCATGTGTATCTAATATATTTAGGTTAATATCTCCCACGAAAAATTAAGTTTTTTTTTATGCATTTATAAAGAAATTTTCTAAGTTTTTTAAGTAAGTGTTTATGTTTATTGATGGTGGCCGATATGACGCAGTTATTCTAGTCCCAATGTCTCCAAATTTCACGTTGATTCTGATTAGATTTGTTTCTTCAAAGTAAATCGTTTTAGTCGCTGAATTCCACATATTCTTCACATAAATAATCAGGCCATCGTTCTGATTATTTTAGATTCACTATAATAAGATCTATACCCTTGAATGTCGTAGTCACTCACCTCATCAATATTCCACGTTCCGGAAAGGATGATAACATCAGTATTTTTGGAATCTTCAAGATATAAACATAATTCATAAATAAATTTTCTAATACTTCGTATATTGAAATGTAATATTGATATGTTTTCAGTTTCATCCCATTTTCCCATTTCTCTCAAAAATTCATTTGGATAATCATATTCTTTAGTTTGAATCTCACCTTCATTATCAATTTGATCGAATAACTCATTCATTTGTTTCGGATCAACTGAAAATAATTGGATTTTTTTAATAGCTATCTAAGAAAGTAAGGTGTAATAATTGTAAGTATATCTATCATGTCCCAAAAGTTTATATTGTAAATGTAAAAACTAAAAAGTGATGAAAAAACGATAATTACATAGCTAATGAGGAGTTTCATTTCAAATTATTTTAAAAAACTTCTTTTAATCTTCTTTATTTCTAATAATGGAAATGTGTTCCCATTTCTTAACATATGTTCTTCCTGAATCGGTCCATACATCTTTCATTGAGGTGTTTTTTATAGCTTCATTTAACAGTTCCACTCTGAGGGTGGTCAAATCTTCCCGGATGACTATTCCTGTTCCTTTTAGATATTTCTTTTTCATGTAAATGTCCTGTCTTATCTCATATGTGTTGAACTTGATAAAGATTCCTCGAGATTTTTTTTTATTAATTTATTTTCCTATTCTATAGCATTGTGCTATATCGGTATCCTTGATTTCCATCGATAATAATTGTAGCCAAAGTAAAAAAAAAATTAACAATAGTTAAAATTACAATTAATAAAATTAGTCATTACAAATAAAATGAACAGGACAGAATTACATATATATGTAACTACAAATGTTTAAAAGTTTTGACACAAATGTTTAAAAGTTTTGAAACAACACAACAAAACAGTCACAACATGGATTGTATTAGACATGCCCCTTAAGCTGGTTTTATTGTTTTAAAATTTTTATTATAAATATTTTTATTGCGCTACGGTTATGTAATTGGTATGAGTAACATGCATTCATGGTTAAATGATAGGAACTCCTCTATTGAGTAAAAACAATACAATAGTAAATGGTTCTTTACACATTTCTTGAATTGGCTGAAATTTAATGATTTTACAGATGCTGGTAATTTATTGAAAATTCTGACATTTATAGAATTTTGCTCTGTGACGGACAATCTGAATTTAGGAATTCTGAGTTCATTCGATGATCTTGTAGCATGGTTGTGGACATCAGCATTAGTTGAGTACAGAGTTATATTAGTAAAAATCTCCAGTAGAGTTTGATAGATATATACACAAGGAATTGGTAAAATTCTGAATTTCTTGAATAGTGGCTGACAGTGGGCATGGAAGGTTGCACCATCTATGATCCTTAGCGCCTTTTTTTGGAGTCTGAATACTCTAATTGAGTGTGTTGAGTTCCCCCAGAGAATAGTACCACAGTTACGGTGCGAGTGAAAGAGAGAATGGTAGGAAGTTATTAATATTGGAATGCTCAATACTTTTTTTAGTTGTCTCAATAGGAATAATTGGGTGGAGAGTTTTTTGCATAAATGATCAATGTGGGCACTCCATTTTAACCTGTCGTCTAGCACAATACCTAACAGGTTGACTGAGTTATTCGAGGTAAAATAGTTGTTAGCAGAGAAGATTTTTGTTTTGGGTTTTTTCTTGATTTAATTTAAGATTATTTGAACTGAACCAAATATGAGCCTTGTTTTTGGCTTGCTCAGTAAGATTGTTGAGTGTGATAGGGTTGCAATGTGTTTCAATTAAGGTTGTGTCATCTGGAAAACAAATACATCCAGAGGGCGACATATAGTGAAAAATATCGTTGAGGTAGATAAGAAACAACAGTGGTCCCAATACACTTCCCTGCGGGACTCCGTGGTTTATGTTCTGGAATTCAGAGAAATTGTTCTCTATGGCTACACACTGAATTCTGTTATTGAGATAGGATTTTATTAGTTTCAGAGGTACCCCCCGCACACCGTAGAAGTTTAATTTTTCTAGTCATTTATCATGCGATACACAGTCGAAGGCCTTGGATAGGTCGCATAAGGTGATTTCCGTATGTTTGCCATTCTCAAGACCCTCGACTATGTCCGCAACAATGCGGCTGATAGCCTGAATCGTGGAGCAGTTTGGTCGAAAACAAACTGTCCTTTGTTAAGAGTATTATGTTTATTAAAAAAGAGCAACAATCGTTCCTTCACGATTATTTCAATAATCTTACTGATAATCGGGATTATAGAGATGGGTCTGAAATTTGTGGCCAAATCAGGGTCTCCTTTTTTATATATTGGAAGTACCTTAGTGATTTTTAGATTGTCAGGAAATATTCCATGGAGGAAACATAGATTGATCAGGGTTTCTAGGGGTTCAATTAACAAGGTCGCTGTGCCCTTTATGATTTTACTGTTTAAACAATGTATATCAAAACAGTTTGAATTTTTCAATTTATTTATTGCATCGTTTACCTCTTTGTGATTTACTGGTCCTAGGAAAAGTGAATCTTTTGTTTTGGGGAGGTCATTCAGAAAATCACTCGAAGATTGGTTAATATCAGGTAATGGTAGGATGATGTCCTCGGCAACATGTGTGAAATACTCATTGAAATCGTCAGGACTGAGTTTAGATATTTTAGATTTCTTCGCTTCCTTATTCCTTTCGTGATTTATTAACTTCCAAGAATCTTAAGCTTGGTTAGTGGAATTTAGTATGAATGAATTGTAGGAATATTTTTTTGCGTTAGCCAGCGCCTTATTATATTGAGATTTGTAGAGACTGTAAGCAGCTCTATCTTGTGGATCGTTTGTCGAGTCACATATTATTTTTATGGAAAGTAGGGAGTCTCTCATGGACCTTAGGTTGTCGTTAAAAATTTTTACAGGAGGTCTGTATTTGTTAGCTATTTTTTTCTCGGGAAAATGTTTCTCCACCATGGTTTTTAACTTGTCCACTAGATAGTTTGACAATAAATTACAAATTTTTTGGTTTTCTTGGGGTAAATTAAAAACGGTCCAATCCAGGTCCGTAAGTGACTCCTTCATTTTACCAAGGCCAATTTCATTCATTTTTCTTGTGAAGTTTTTTGCTGGAAGAGTATTGTGTGGAGTTTTAACAAGTATTTTTTGTGCCCGGTGGTCTGAGAGTCCCGGATCGACTATATCCACCGAGTAACTGGATTTATTTAAGTTTGTTAGAATGTTGTCTATACAACTGACAGATCTAGAGCTCACTCTGGTATAGTCGTCGATTGAGAATCTCAGACCAAAGGACTGTATAATTTCTGACCATTCCAACGTTGATTTGTCACTTTTTTTAATATTTATGTTGAAATCACCCAGTATAATGATTTGATTGTATTTTGCGAAAAGCTTATCCATAAGATTATTGAAATGAAGAAAAAATATCTGTAAATTCCCATGCACACAAGATCTATACATAGTGATAATACAAATATTTGTTTTTGAAAGCACAATACCACACATTTCCGAATGAAATTCTTCACAGTATTGTGTGAGATCTATGGTTTTATATAACATATCAGATTTTAGAAATATGCAGACACCTCCATGCCCACTGTCAAATCTGCAGAAAAAACTAGCAAGTTTGAACTGGTGTAGATTCACGATTTTCAGAGAATTTACACTGCACCAGTGTTCGCTCAAACAAATAATGTCACAACCAAACTTTTCAAGATATAGTAGCAATTGATTAATTTTATCAGAAATGGATCCAATATTCAAATGGATAATACTCACCCCATCTACCATTCTATAGTCTGATATTTGGGTTTTACTTATCCTATTATTCATTGACTTGTTGTGTTGTTCGATACTGTCTTCCGGTATAAAAACCGGTTCACAAATGCACCTTCTGGCCACACTGCAGGGTTCATAGCTCTTTCATAGTTGTATCCGTTTATGGCTACTTTGAAGCTGGAGTAGAATTGGGGATGTTTTGATTCCAGGTGCTCCACTTCTGCTTCAGGAAACGGCTTCTTGAGGAAGTTTAATACGTCTTTAGGTTTTATATCAATGTCAAGCTTGTAGACATGCAGATATGCTTTTTGTACTGTCGCTTTCAGGGGGCACCCAGTTATATTACCAACAATAGGTTTGTTTCTTCTTTTATGATGTTGTTTTTGCTTTTTTCTATTTTCGACCAGGTTCCATTTATCCTCAGTCGAGAATTCTTTGTTCACCATTTCACACATAGCCTGCTTTAGACCATTTGACACTTGTTCAGGTGTGATTTTCTCATGATGGCTCGTCATCATCTCTTCCATATTTTTATTTGAAATGCTCATCGTGGGTATTTTTTATTTTTATTTTTATTTGTCTCGGTTTTGAAGTTTAGTATCCGTGGCGCCTCACCTTGACCATTTTGTTCCGTACTAGGTACTCTTTTCTCCTGGATCAGAGTAGCGACAGAATTTGCTTTGTTACGATGGGTGGTGTTAGATATCGCTGTGGGTGGCTTATCATGCTTCATGTTTGGGATCTCAGTTTCTTTCATAAAAAAATTTGATCTTGTAGGCTGCTGATTGTGATTTGTTGGTTGTTTATGATAATGTCTTTATGCCTCATTAGCTCTTCCAGATACTTTATTTCTGTTGCACTTACTGACTGGTTGCACTAAATCAAGTCACAAACAATGTTTGTAAATTTTATAAACTTTTGATTGGAAACTGACCATCACTTCGGTAGAATCACAATACGTGTAGGGTTACTACATGAAGATACGACTCATCTTAGTAGGTTTCCTCACATGTCTTGGTATATTACTCGAATTGTATTATATTTTGTATTGGCAATACACTCATTTGTAATTTGACTCATATGTTGTATCGTAAAACAATTGTAATTTTACAAACATTTTTAACGGTGTACATCAGAAGTAAACTTAGAGCATTCACATGATATATGAAGATTTGGAGAATCCAATAGAGCATTTTTCGAAATTCATCGATGAAGAAATAATCGAACTTTCCGTGAGTAGCAGTAATAATTATGCCCAACAAAAAAATCTAACACGTACTATGAAACATTCTGAATTCAAAGCTTTCATTGAAAAAGTTAGGCGTGTCTCCAATCTTCTGGGAAAAAGTCATGGAAAACTAGATTGTTGAAGAAATGTATTCAATTGATGGAGCGATGGTACCTCATTATGGGCGTCATGGCTGCAAACAATTTATTCACGGGAAGCCAATAAGATTTGGCTTCAGATTATGGGTTGGAAGTACAAGACTTGAATTGGTTTGAAACATACCAAGGGGCTGCAACAAATATAATTGAACGGTATGTAGAGTTCGGAGTTGGCGCAGGAGTGGTATTGGAATATGCACATGCCCTCCACAGGAAATGGTTGGACAGAAAATTTCATCTTCCTTTCGATAACTTCTCTACGTCCATTCCTCTGATTGAAGAGCTGATGAAAGACAATTTTTTCGCAACTGGTACAGCAAGAGAAATACGATTGGCAGGAAATATATTCATAGACTCTGAAGTTCTGAAGAAAAAGAAGGGAGGAAGCTATGATTATAAAAAAGAAAATTTCAAATCAGCAGTAAAGTGGCACGACAACAGCATCGTAGCTCTGCTCGAATTTTTCAGGAGTTCAATCTCTCCATGTCGTCAAACGCCACTCGCAAAAAGAGAAAAAGTATATTCAAGTAAGTATAATCAGCCTATATATGCAGTTATGTATGATGAATAATTCATTTTTAGGAGGAGCAGCCACATGTCATAAACATGTACAATTCTAATATGGGAGGTGTCGATCCTCTGACCAGAATAGAATATTAGCTCATATTGCACATCTCTGAGAGGGAAAATGGTGTTCCCCCACAGCATTGACATGTGCGTTCAGAACGCTTGGCAATTACATTAATGGGGGGTCCTAGATCACCTAAGTTTCAGAAGACTGATTGCCACAATGTTACTCCCACAAAATAAAAAGCAAGCTACTTTCCAAATAGGACATTCGATTGGAATACAGGGATTGATTTGCGTCACGACCGGTCAGACAATCTTGTGATTGCACAGGCAATGGATACTGTCATGAGAGAACACACAAGGTGCTTTCAATGTGATATTGGAATACGAAATGCTTCGTTCTATTTCATACAAAATAATTTTGTTTCTCGTAGTAGTACATCTACCTGATGTACTACTATTTGACGTATTGTCATGATTTTGTATTTTTCATAAAATTACAATGCTAAAAAAAATATATTTTTTTTTGTCACTAATGAACTTCAGTTTCGGTAAAATTGTTTCTTTGAATTTGCAAATAACCCTATAGGCATATCTGGGTTAAACTGTGTTGTCGTCCTTTTTAGATGACATTGAAATCAGAAGGAAATAACCAACTTTCCTTTTTAGATGTGAATTCCATCGTTGGTTCTTGTTTGTTTATATGATCTAAAAATTAAATCGATTCATGTTTTTCGAAAATATCGAATACATATTCTCTTCTTGAAAACGAATATTGTTTGCCGACTATCTTTCTGATTGTCGTCAAACTAATTCAAGACTAATATAAACTTTTTAACAACAAATTATACCGACGAAACAAAAAAATTAAAAGCGAAAAATAAAATAAACCTTTTTAGTCTTGATAACCAAGCTCCTAAACTAATGTACCTAAATAAATTTGAGTCGCCGCCATACAAACACGCAAATTGATCACGTATAGCGTAAAATGATAGCAGTGGGATACGCGGCGGTGGCACGTCCCATCGCCGGAAATTACCGAGTGCCTAAGTTGATATCAGCAAAACAGCTATTCGAACAAGCACACACGTGAGGGCAAACGTCGTTGCGAGTGGTCGTGCGAAGAGCGCATTTTTGGAATGATATTATTTATCCCTGGAGATTTCACGTAGCATTTTTATGTTGATTTGTTTTTCCTTTTTTTCTAAAGTAATTAGATGACATTCGTTGATTGTTTGCTATTCATTCTCTTTTGATGCCATCCATCACTGTGATTACTTGGATTTGTTGATATGTTTGTGTTTGTAGGGTTCTATATACCACATACTGAATGCCTATCGTCGATTAGTAATGACTATTAATAGACTTGGGTATTGATATGTTTATATAATTTTTTGCCTTACTACTTGGTCTTAGTTGTTCCTTCAGCGGAACCGTCTCTGAAGAAGAATATTCAGTATTATTTGTGTCAAGAAGGCAGACAGATTCGAAAAAAGGATGGGGGAACTGTGTTTGTCTGTTACGTGGTCATCAAATTGGTTGTGAATTTTACTGAGAAAACTCAACAACTTTGATGAGGTGGAAGTGCAGTTCGTTGAGAGCCATGTGTCAACCTGGGACCTTTTGATCGATGACGTGGCTCGTCAACTTGGCTGTGAAACCTTGTTTGGTGGTATCACGTCATTTTGGCGAGTTCCGTTGTTGGTTCAGTCGACGAGTGAGCGAATAGCATGAATGACTACTCCATTTTTAGAAGTTTTACTTTCGATGGTTGTTGTTTTTCTATAAGATTCTGAGATTATCTATGTATATCTCCCATGTGAGCTTGTGGTCTACAAACACCAGAAATTTGATATGATCAACCTTCTGATCCATCCTGATCGAAGTACTGTGGTCATATAACTCATTTTTTGTTGATTTCATCGTGATACCTATACAGTAGCGTATCTAGTATAAGTCCTTCACAGCTCCCCCCTGAATATGTATTTTGTCTTCCCACCCATGACGGATTTTAATTCGAAAAATGTTTTTCTACAAATTTGTAAATACAATTGTTTTCTTAGTTTCCACTACAGCGGAACCGTCTTCGGAGAAGAATATTCGGTTTGCCGATGCCCATCAGAGTTGGCAGTAATATATTCTTGAGTTCTAGTACGGCACGCTTTGATGAGCATTGTTGAATTGGTCTGCGTCAAATGATTTGTGCCAATAATATAGATTCGAAGGAAGAATGGAAGAATTGGGTTTGTCTGTTACCTCTTCTTCAAATTTGAATGGAGGTGACGTTCTTCAATAGCCTTGTGTCATCCTTTTTTATTGAAATTTATCAATGCCGTAACCTGTCAACTTGGCTGTGAAACCTTGTTTGGTAGTATCACAGCCATTTTGACGAGTTATGTTGTTGGTTCAGTCGACGAGTGAGCGAACAGCACGAATAATAACCCATTTTTCAACCAAGTTTTTCTTTTAGATGCTGAGATGCTGTGCGACTCATCAGGTGGTTGTGAAACATACATTCGACCGTAACACTTCCAGGTTTGAAGGGCGAGACAACATTTTTTTCACAACAGTTATCACACTTCTCGTGTTTTGAAGAGCTACCAAATAGAACTGTATTTTTGGTCTAATCAATTGGCTTTGAAATATTCTGTGTACGTTCAGTGGACTGTTTAAAATTGATATTTGGTAAATTCTCAAACACACAGAACTGATCAAAGCGTCACTCAACCATGTGCCTCCGTCGGGAATCTGATCTTTGGCCAATAGATACTTCGTCTAGCCTTCCTGGCGGTACCGCCGCTAATCACATTCACACTCATTTTAAGGATAAGGAATATATTGAGTTATGAACGTTATATCAATAATGAGAGACCACCAACTCGAGAAAAACTAAATATGCTATGTTCCTTCCAAAAGATCTAGGAGCTCATTCTCTCTACACACTTATCCTCTTCCGTTTCATTCACCACTAAAGGTATACCAGTCTGTATGATACCTCACGCGCAAAATCAGGATGAAAGAGTTGAAGATACAAATGAAAAATTCCCATTTGAAATATACAATACAAATAAACGATCGCTTGGCAAAATAAATTATAATTATAGTTACAAAAAAACGTGAGAGGTGTCAAGGGACACCCGGATGGAACGAAGTTCCTTTCGATCAATTAGTGAAGGAATTGTATTTTTTTTTTTCAAGTTATAATAATATTTTATATATATATATATATATATATACTCTCTCGACTTCGTAAACACAACAGCGTATAGGTTAGAACACGCACGGCTTGCTGAATACATACGCATTGATATTGTAATATTAAAATATAATTTGCTTTTAAATTCATTAAAGTTATTACGCGTACACTTGCTAAACACACAATAATGGAGATATTATAACGCGTATGACTTGGTTAGCACAATAGTAAAGAGAGTTATAATGCGTACTTGCTAAAAAAAACATTTTTATTGTTGTATAAAATCTCTACTTACCTAACTCCATCAGCAATATCCGGAACTTGTGCAGAAACACTGTCAGGATTCATTATTGTTATTATTGTTTATTATTTATTATGTACAAAAAACCTGTATACACTCAATGTGAAATAGAAAGACGAAACGAAAATAACTGGCTTGCTTTCTATGAGAGAGAGAGAGAGACAGACAGAGAAACACGCGCACGCCGCACGGCTTACAACCATAGCGAAAGTCTCGTTACAACTTTTGGTCTCAATTTATTCGGTATAGCCCTCTTTTGCAACGCGCGATAAGGAACTACGTTCCAAAAAGAGAAAAAATGCGTCAAGACGCATTATTTCCCATCCTGCTTTGATGAGCGTATGGGTTCAGTGACTTCATCGTGATACATTCGATGAGCTTATGGGTTCAGTGACTTCATCGTGATACATTTAAAGTAGTTGTATCTAGGACTAGTCTTTGAAAAAAAATGAAGGTTATTTGGTGGGAGGTTCTTTCCAGGCCCCTTCTGGATATGCAACTATATCTGTCTGTGTATTATGTATTCCCACCCATGACTGATTTATACTTTCAATTGTTTTCTTAGTTATCCCTTTAGCGGAACCGTCTATCAGATTTGGCTGTGATAGATTATATAGTTCCATAACAGTTAGCTCAGATGAGCATTGTTGAATTGGTTTTCGGCATTATGATTTGTGCCGATAATGTAGATTCGTAGAAAGAATGGAAGAATAGGGTTTGATATTTGCTGAGAAAACTCTACTACTTTGATGAGCTAGGTGAAGGTGTCGTTCTTCAGTAGCCTTGTGTTATAATTTTTTATCGAAATTTATCAATGTTGTAGCCTATCAACTTGGCTGTGAAACCTTGTTAGGTGGCATCACAGCCATTTTGACGAGTTACGTTGTTGTTTCAGTCTACTCAAAATAAGCTTACATTAGTTTAGGATCTTAGTTATAAAGACTAAAAAGGTTTATTTTATGTTTAGCTTTTCAGTTTCTTTTTTTGTCGGTTTGATTTTTTGTTGAAAAATTTGTATTTTTTCAAATTTGTGTAGGTAAAATCTACTTATAACTCTTGATTACCTTTGAAATACTTACTTAACTACCTTACTTCAACTATTATCTTGTTACCTTATATCTTTAAACGAGCAATTCTTGTATATATATTTCGGCTGTCTCGGAAACGGCTCTAATGATTTCGATGAAATTTTGTATGTAGATAGGTTTCTGCTTTTTAAGTTTATCAGTTTCATTTCCCGAACAACCGCGATTTCACATATTTTTTTTAAGTAGGTTAGGTTAAAACTGGTGTATCCACCAGATTCAACTACGAGGTATGGTAGATTCGAGGTTAGGTAATGAAAAAAATATTTTTTTGTTTAAAATCGCGTTTTTTTTCAGGAATGACAGCTATATGAGATGGCGTTATAACATTATCCGATTTCAAGTTCATCTAAATGAGTATCTCCGAAAATACACGATTTTACAAAAAAAAACACACCAAGCAAAGCTCGGTCGGTCAGCTACTGAAATATCATTACCCCAAACACGAGGTAGTTGCTGTAAATCGTTGGGGAGTTCCTTCGACTGTCTTCGGTCTCCATGATTTGATTAACTCCAGGTCTCCATTATGTTGTAGTGTCATCAGAACTTCTTATTTATTTATTATGTACGGATAACCCCATTTTGCAATAGTTTCATCGATTAAAATACATTGGTATAACTAAAATACATTAAAATACATTTATACTCTTCGAAAGTAAAATGAAATACATATAAACAAAAAAAAACAATTTTTGATTGGTAACTTTAGTATTTGATATTGTACTATTCAGTGAGATCTTTTGAGAGCATTTTTGAAATTGTTTTGGGGCGCATTAAAAATGTTCATTACCTAGTCTCATTAATCGAGTTAATGAGTTATTGAGGTCATACTTTGTGCTATGAAATGGTATTGTAAATAATCTGGTTCGAGCTCTAGAGGTATTAAAGTTCAATAATTCCAGTAGTTGAGGGCATGAGATTTGAATATTAAGTAATTCAAACAAGGTAATTAGGTCAGTTCTTATTCTTCGGTTATGAAGGGTTAGAATGAAATGCTAAAATAGTTTAATAGTTGTAATTCCCAAATTTCAGATTCAATCTGTATGCCACATGTCTTAGAAATCTATTCTGAACAATTTCAATCGCATTAATGTGTACTTGGTAGTGGGGAGACCATAATGTAGATGCATACTGAAGTATGGAGCACACTAGTGAGTTGTTAAGAGTCTTCATGTTCAGCAGAATCGGTTCCCAGCGAAAAATCAATCGTACCCTATTGTCCCATCCGTAAGAATTTTTTTTTTCGAATACAAGTGGAACCAACTTAGAGGTAACCTTGTTCAAACCACCACTCTTTGAAAAGTTATGCGTGGTCATATACAGGGTGATTCAAAAGTACTTTGACAAACTTCAGGAGATGATTCCTCACAATATTCCAATATGAATTTACCGAATAAATGTATGTCCGGAAACGCTTCGTTTTCCAAGATACAGGGTGATACAGTTTTCTTTTCGTTTTTTTATTAATAACTTTCGAAATACTTACTTTAATTAAATAAAAATTGGTATTGAGAGGTTTTTTGAGGTGTCAAATTCAAACCTGATATTATTGCTCTTACTCGTAGGGGGCGCCACCTACAAATCTTTCTCTTTTTTTTTCATAACTTTTTTTAGCGTACTTCTAGCACATTTTTCAGTAGAAAAATCAATTCCTCCATCATATCTGAAAGCTACCCTTGTTACAAACCGCTGCTAGCAACCGTTTTCTAGATATTTTGACTTGAAAAGTCGATTATTCGATAATCGATGCGTGTTGAAGTTATTACCATTATTTTGCATTTTTCACAAAATGGGAAATGAATTTGACGTTAAAGTAAGTAGTTTTGGTAACTCATATTATGTGACAGTTAAACGTTTTGTTGAAGTTTCTGTAAGTATTAAAACACTGATTTTGAAAAAATTGTTTATGGCCTTGCGGATGGCAATGCGCGCGAAGAAAGACGTATTTAACAGGAGCGATTTCCTAATCGAGTACTGCCTTCAGCTCCAACATTCACCAGTCTCCACCGTCGTTTGGCAGAAACAGGTAGTTTTAAGAGGGCAGCTGATATTATTGGAAGACCACGAGCAGTGCGAACCCCAGAACTGAAAGAAACTGTTTTGAACGCTCTCGAGGAGAAATCAGAAACAAGTACAAGAATGATTGCTGAAGCTCTCAATTCTACTCAGTCCACAGTTTGGAGAATTATCCACGATCAACAATTTTATCCATACCATATTCAAAGGGTACAAGCTCTTTTGCCACGAGACTTTCCCCAACGCATTACTATGTGTCAGTGGCTTTTGAGAAAATTGGCTGGTAATCCTCAATGTTTAAGATATGTACTCTTCACGGAAAAGGCAAACTTCTCCCGAAATGCTATCACAACATAACATAACAACCATGTTTGGGTTCTGGAAAATCCGCACGCAGTTAGTGAAAAACATTATCAGTGTCAATTTTCTGTAAATGTATGGGCGGCAATAATTGATAATCACTTGATAGGTCCTTCATTTCCTCCGTTCCGACTGAATGGCGCAACTTACAGAGACTTTTTAGAAAATGAATTTTCGGGACTACTCGAGAATGTACCATTAGAAATTCGTATCCGCATGATGGGGCTCCGACCCATTTTAAGCGTTGTTCCCAGGGAATTCCTTAACACTGTCTATCCAAATCGATGGATCGGTAGGGGTGTAGAAGAACCTAACCAGCCGTGGGCACCAAGGTCCTCAGATCTAAACCCGCTAGATTTTTATTTCTGGGGACATTTGAAGTCACTAGTTTATAAAACTAGGGATAGCGAACGAGGAAGATCTAAGAAACCGAATAGTGGACTCCTGTGAAACAATAAGAAACACACGAATAATTTTTGAGCGGGTACGAGATTCAATGACTAGCAGACTGAATGCCTGTATCTTCGCTGAAGGTGGACACTTTGAACAATTTATTTGAATACAATTCAGTTTCCTTTATTTTATTTTATTCTACATATTCAAACTTTCTTGAAATAAAATGTTGCTATTTCTTGCAAATTTTATCGAAACCAATACAGATTTTGCACCCTTGATACAAAAATAATTATTTCAAACGAATTAAAAAATTAATAGAATAGGTGGCGCCCCCTACAAAAAAACAAAACTACTTAAACGTCAAATTCATTTCCCAAGCATTCTTGTGAAAAATGCAAAATAATGGTAATAACTTCAACAAGCATCGATTATCAAATAATCGACTTGAAATTTTCAAGTCCAAATATCTAGTAAACGGTTGCTCATAGCGACTTGTATGTTATGAATCTTCAAAAAAAACGTGTAGGTGGCGCCTCGAATTCGACACCTCAAAAAACCTCCCAATACCAATTTTCGTTTAATTAAGGTCAGTATTTCGAAAGTTATTTGAAAAAACCAAAAATAAAAATAAAACTTGAACACCCTGTATCTTGGAAACGAAGCGTTTCCAGACATATATTTATTTGGACAATTCATTTTATAATATTTTGAGGAACCACCTCCTGAAGATTGTCAAAGTACTTTTGGATCACCCTGTATAAAAAATCAAATAAAAATTAAATATGCGCCTCGACTTGAGAAAATCCTTCATTTCCGATTGAAAAGAGTATTGTTTCGGAAAACCATAAAATAGCGAGATTACAAACTCACGAATTTGCTTCATATGTGCTTGAAGTTGAATTATAGTGATTAAATATTCTATATGCATAATTTTCCTAGATGATATTGGGTAATATTCGCTGCTATAAAACCCCCAAATTCAGGGAGACATTCAAACACAGCGTTATTGCCGCTTGTTTTGACGTAATAAGTCCATTGATTTGGCATTTTCCTGAGTTGTCAGTGTCACTATTTTACGGAACTTCTGAGAAAACATTATTGTCTTTCATCTAAATTAGAACTTATGTCAGCATGTGTTATATTGAAATGGAGACTTCGTATTTGATAGCTGCCCTTGATTCAGTTATTTTGAATAATATGTATGTATACCGAGTGCTATGTCATTATCTTTTCGGCCTGCTCTCGTTGTGAAGAAATATTAAGGATAACGCTTGGCAACGGTGTAATTCCTGGCACTCTCCGCGATCGGCGAGTTGCCAGTGTCACTATTTTGCGGAATTCCTTTCTATGGAAATGTTATTCTGTTTTATCCTATGAATGAAACATAACTTGTGTCAGCATGTGTTATATTAAAATGAAGACTCCTCGTTTGATAGGTGCTCTTGATTTAGTTATTCTAGAATGATATGTATGTATACCAAGTGCTATGTCATTAATATATCGGCATGCTCACATTGTAAAGAAATATTATGAATAACGCTTGGCAACTCTGTAATTATCTTGCGTCAAATTCTGACGCGGTTTTCGCAGTGTTCAAACAGGAGCATTTCTTTGGGATTTTTCTCAAGAAAAATTACTTCGAAAAAAAAATTGAAAAAAAATCCAACCACTTTTCTTAGCGTTTTGGACATTGTGGTATTTATTCCAGAAATTAGTGATATCGCCTTTTATAAGCCCCCAACTCTGAGACTCCAGATATTTTCATAATTTACCTAACAAATTCATGATATTACCTTTGTTTTTGAATACATGTGACATGATATTTTGATGGCTCAAACATACGTTTGGTAACAGGCGTAATCAAACAATCACCGAAAGTACTTGGATTTGTTGATTTTTCTGTGTTTGCAGTGTTTTATGTACCATATACTAAGTGTCCATCGATGAATAGCAACGGCTCTTTGTAAGGCCTATGTAGTGGGATGTTGATATCTTTTTTCTCACTTCCTTGCCTTTCATGGAGAAGTTGCCCCTTCAGCGGAACCGTCTTCAATGAAGAATATTCAGTTTGCCATTGCCCATCAGAGTTGGCAGTGCTAGATCATTGAGTTCTATGACTGTCACCTTTGATGAGCATTGTTGAATTGGTATGCGTCAAGTGATTTGTAACAAGAATGTAGATTCGAGAAGAGAATGGAGAAATTTTGATGAGCTAGGTGGAGGTGTCAGAAGAATTGGAACCTTTTACCTGGAATTTATCAATGCAGTAACTTGTCAACTTGACAATATTGATTTAGCGGCATAACATTTCAATGAGTTGGGCTCTTATCTTAGTTCACTCTACAAGTGATCGAACATCACTTTTTCAAGCATGTTTACTGGTTGGTGATTCCTTCTGCATTTTTAAATACCGCACAGTGATCTGGTTTGGCCAAACAATGACCAAAAGTCGTTTTATCGCTAATTTAGAAATTTTCAAGTAAACTGTTTTTTATTTTTCGATAGTTATTGCCTAACCTTGCTTCCAACATGTAATTTTGTTCAATATTCATACGGTGCAAGCGCGAATAACTCAAGGATGTTCCATATTTTGTGAATGAATACATGATTTTTTTAATTGCTTATATTTTCGAATCCAGTATCGGTTATGAGGAGTGAAAAACTAATTAACTGTAAATTATAAATCACTACAGATCTATGATATATTTGAAACACTAGATGGCGGACAAATTCGATTATTTTATCAGTATCGGTTTACGTTCTTTTTTTCAAAATTTTTGAAACAATTTATCAGTGATGCGCTATGAAAAAAAATAATGCTTTAAAATTTGACATTTCATTTTCATGACGAATAGAGCGGTGAATCATTTTTCAGTTGAAGAATACGATATTTGTTAAATTCTCAAAATGCAATTCCATTCTAGTTGAGAAGGGAAACATTCTCGATATAATATCCAGAAGAAATAATCTCCTAAACATTGAAAAATTTAGGAAAAAAAAATTTGTTTTTTTAGAATATCTAATAGAAAACGAATACTTTCGCGGCTTAAGCACACGCTGGACATTGAACTTCATCTGATATAGTTAGTCATTGAAATATGTGAGTTGCCAATCGGAACCATTATTTGAGTTATAATAGCACATTTTATGTTATTAATAATGACATAGTTCTTCAATGAAATATGTTAATTGACAAATATAATTACAATGATATTCTTACTTGTTTTAATAATGAATGCAATGTTGGTTACTATCTGCTGCACACTTCTTTTATTTTACTTCGATTTGAGCTTTATTTGTATCTCGTTAGTATTTTTTTTAATCCGTTCGGTTTATCTCGCGTTCGTTATTGATTCTGCAATGTTTTTACTGAATAATTCTCATAACTTGAACCATTCTGAATCGCACTGAGTTGAATCATTTCCACTCAGTTAATTGACTTTCGACCGAAAGATTTGTACAAACTCTTGAAACCACATTTCAAAACTGCATATATCGACTGAACCGCACTTATTGAAATGATCTGAATGAATTATCTTCTACATTTTACGATCTGAATATTTTGTGAATCGCACTGACTCGTCGGACTACTGAGTGTTGATGATCTCCGTATCTTTGCTTTTATATAGGAATACATAGAAAGCAAATTGATTTTGCATTGTCATCCAGTTCTGAGCTCTGTTCGAAGTTCCAAGTCTAACTCATCAGTAACTTAGTGTAAAATCGTCTGCAAAGTTTGTACCGAACAAACAGACAGACAAGATAGCGAGTCAATAAAAACGTGGTGAAAATGACGAAAATGATACACGAGTATCCCTGTCACGGAAACATGGCCTAACTGAAAATAAAAATCATAACCCTTTGAATACTTTGAACCCCTGCAAAAAACCGTGATTGTGGTCGAAACGTCGAATGTATTGAACTCGTCTATTCAAGTTACCAAATGCCAAACATTGGGCGGCACTTGGCGTTCGTGTCGGGTACTGTCGGATAGCGATATTACTAGGTTTATACATTATAAATTATAAGAGAACCTGTAATTTAGTAACAAATACTTCTTGAAAAGCCTATTTTTTTACACATAATTCAAGTCTTCAGTGAAGACATGCAAATTGAAATTGACTGTTTTGGTTTTATGATTTCTTGTTTGTCTTTAAATAATTTTTTTATTTTGTTGCTACATTACATTCCAAAATTAAACTATATTGGACTGAGAACTAAAAAACTTTTTAACAGAAAATTAAACCGACGAAAAAATCAACTAAAAAGCAAAAAATAAAATGAACCTTCTTAGTCTAAATGATAATTGAGCTCCTAAACTAATGTGATTAACTAATTTTGATTCGGCGCCAAACAAACAATTATCGAAGATCATTATATTACTTTTGAGAAGTAATCGAAACGGCGCTATGCATCTCCCTGCTATCATTTCGCGCTTTACCTAATTCAATTGCTAGTTTGTTTGGCGCCGACTCAAAATTGATTACTCACATTAGTTTAGGATTAAGACTAAGAAGGTTTATTTTATTTTTTGATTTTCAGTTGATTTTTTCGTCGGTTTAATTTTTTGTTGAAAAGTTTTTATTTTTAATTTTTTTGTGTTTGAAATCTACTAATTACTACCTACTTAATTTTTTATTACTTCCAAAATACTTACTTACCTAGCTTACTTCACCTATTAACTGTAAAACAATATGATTATCTACTTTAACTATTTATTGTTATACAGGGTGATTCAAAAGTACTTTGATTAGCTTCAAGAGGTGATTCCCCACAATATTCTTATATGAGTTGTCCAAATAAATATATGTCTGGAAACGCTTTTATTTTTATTTTCGTTTTTTTTTCATATAACTTGCGAAATGCTGACCTAAATTAAACGAAAATTTTTATTGAGAGGTTTTTTGAGGTGTCGAATTCGAACCTGATTTATTATTGCTCTTACTCGTAGGAGGGGCCACCTACACGACTTTTTCTTTTTTGAAGATTCCTAACTTTTTTTAGCGTACTTCTAGCACATTTTTCAGTAAAAAAATCAATTTTTCCATCATATCTATGTAAAAAAGCTACCCTGTTACAAGTCGCTATGAGCAACCGTTTTCTAGATATTTGGACTTGAAAATTTCAAGTCGATTATTTGATAATCGATGTGTGTTGAAGTTATTACCATTATTTTGCATTTTTCACAAGAGTGCATAAGAAATGAATTTGACGTTTGAGTAAGTAGTTTTGGTAATTACATAATATGTGACAGTTGAACGTTTTGTTCTTTTGTTGAATTTTCTGTAAGTTTTAAAACACTAATTTTGAGAAGATGGATTATTTAAACAATTATGCTCATTTAGCCGATATGCATTTTGTTTATGGCCTTGCAGATGGCAATGCGCGCGAAGCAAGACGTATTTACCAGGAGCGATTTTCTAATCGAGTATTGCCTTCAGCTCCAACATTTACCAGTCTCCACCGTCCTTTGGCAAAAACAGGTAGCTTTAAGAGGGCAGCTGATATTATTGGAAGACCACGAGCAGTCCGAACCTCAGAATTGGAAGAAGGTGTTATGGACGCTTTCGAGGAGAATCCAGAAGCATGTACAAGAATAATTGCTGAAGCTTACAATTTTACTCAGTCCACAGTTTGAAGAATTATCCACGATCAACAATTTTATCCATACCATATTCAAGGGGAACAAGCTCTTCTGCCACGAGACTCTCCCCAACGCATTACTATGTGTCAGGGGTTTTTGAGTAAATTGGCTGGCAATCCTCAATTTTTAAGATAAATCGTCGCATTCAAATTCTGTTAACTGCATCTGAAAATAGAGATCAATATTGGTAAAAGCATTTACAATTTTTAAAAGAAATAAGAAAATTTTAATATATATCATTTAAAAAAAATTGATTTAAAATTATTGCATTATGTTCTAATTTCCAATTAATAATGACTGACGCTACCTAAAAAATATCTAAAATTTTTTATTTTTATTTTACTTTTTATTTTTACAATTCAGAAACTTCCAAGGTTTGGGATTCATCACTGCTAATATCCATGGTCAATGTATTTGTTTTGTATATATTTACGTGAACGAATACTCTTTATTTTTCCTAAATTGATACGAATCGATCAATCACTCAAGACACAATATTACTAAATCTTGAACGTGAACTGGGCGGTAGCTACCGAGGAATGCTGTTTGGTAACTAAAACTAATACGTTGTATAGGAAATTTGAAAGAAAACACATATGTTTGGGTGGGTTCAATTCAATTCCCCCACTACCGCTACTCGACTCTGCCTCAGTGACATTTCCCACCAAATTTGAATTTATGAAAATTATGAATTTTTGAAAAATGGTCAGTTTTTAGAGGTTTTTCTGGATTCTCTCAGTGAAAAATGCACCGATCCAGTCGCACATGAACCATTTTGTAGGTTTTTGAATTCTCTACAAAATTTCTAGTGCGCGTAAAACAATTTCTTCGATCCTTTTTAAGATATTTGTAAAAATCGAAAAAGTGGTCATTTTTGACAATATTTCTTGTTAAAAAAATTGCACAAAGCGGATTTTGCTGGGACCGACACCGGGGTTCTTATCTACGAACTATCTTTCAAAAGGTAGTATAGACTATTTGCGTCTTTATTTAAGTGAGAAAAAGACCCTCTATTGGCTGGCATACAATTGGCAGCTTTATTTGTTCAGCTTATTACAAAACCAAGTCGCGGTTATTCTTGTTTCTACCTCTATCCTGTTCGACTGTTAGTGTGACGAGGACAAAAATGCCTGCGATCCAACTGACAGTTCCACTTGTTCGGCTAATTACAAAACCAAGTCGCGATAATTTCTATTCCTACCTCTATCCTGCGCGACTGTTAGTGTCATGAGCCCAAAAATGCCTATGACCCAATGACAGCATTACTTCCCCTGCTAAGTGTACAATCAATATCAAATCACTTGAGTCATCTTATAAATCTATTGATTATAGAAGGCAAGTTTCCATCGTCATTAAATTTGCTAAAGTTATCCCAATTCCCAAGAAAAATGATCCTGAAAACCTATCCAATTATCGACCAGTATCAGTGCTGAGTGTTATTTCCAAAATCTTTGAAAACATTGTTTGCAGTAGGATGATACATTTTTTAAATATCAACGAGCTCATAACCACACACCAACATGGATTCCGAGCAAACAGATCAACACAAACTGCTGCTTGCAATCTTTTTGAGCATGTTTACGCGCAACTAGATGAGAGAAAGCACGTGGCAGGTCTGTTTTCGACCTAACGCGTGCCTTCGATAGTTTGGACGAGAATAAATTGTACAATGTTGGATTCAGAGGAATTTTCTTGGACTAGACTGTGGACTTTCTCAGCAATAGGAAAATGATAGTCAAAGTAAAGGATGCTATATCCAACTCTCATATTATGAATAGAGGAGTTCCTCAGGGCTCTGTGCTCGGACCGCTAATATTCCTACTTTTTGTAAGCGACTCACCACTTCAACTAAAATCGCAACTACTGACGATATATGCGGACGATACCTCACTGGCGGTCTCGGCATATACCCCAGAGGAACTAATATCATCCATTGCAGATACTGTAAATTATTTCGTGAACTGGTGTAAACGTAACGGTCTAATGGTTAATATCGATAAGACACAGTGTGTACATTTTCATTCCAATAATATTATGTCCACCTCATCCTCTCTAACATGTCAAGTCGAGAGTAATATGATTGAATCAACCACAACAACAAAGTTCTTAGGCCCACATATTGATTCTAGTCTCAGATGGACAGAGCAAGTTAACGCAGTTAACAAGAAAATGAATAAGGCCCTTTATGCAATTTCAAGAATTAAAGACTGCATGCCCACCAGTGCAGTAATTAACGTCTACTACAGTTTAGTGTACAGTCATTTATGTTATAACCTAATCTTTTGGGCAAATTCCACAGATGCCAATAGAATATTCATAACACAGAAAAAGATCATAAGAAAAATGTTCAGCCTAGACTTCAGACAAATTTGTAAGCCTACATTCATCAAATATAAAATTATGTCGTTCTACAGCATTTATATCCACCACCGTATCTTGTATGTAGAAAATATATTGATAAATTTGATCTAAATTCTTCAAATCATGATTATGATACCAGGAATTCTGATCATCTATGTGTCCCTAGACACAAAATACAAAACTTGAAAATAGTTTTAGATACATGGGAATGAAAATTTATAATAAACTCCCACTAACTTTTACAAGTATGGACTCCTTCAGTAATTTCAAAAGGACCATAAAAAATGTAATGCTAGAAAAATGCTACTATAGTGTAAAATAATACCTTCATGATAGCTTGTAGGAACTGTCTTTTTCTATGCCGTCTGTATTTGCATAAATATGTCTGTATAGTGCAATAAATACATTATATGTTAGTTTATAGGAAATGTACTATTTTGATACTATTTTATTCTATTCATACCAACTGTATATTGTTGTATATTATTCGTGTTCATAATTTTAAGATAACCTCGAAATACACGTTTTACAGCAGGTGACTGACTTGTCCCATACATGTTTGTAATGTCACAAAGGATAAATAAATATTTCTATTTCAATAAGTATTTACGCGCACGTCTCACCTTCGAACTGCGTCCCTACTAAATAAAACTCAGCCAATTTTCCCTCTCTCCTTACTATTTTGCTCATGCGTGGACCAGTATTTTACGAACTTACAATTTTTAGAATTACCCAGACCATGAGTCATAGTATATTTTCTGGCTGTTCGTCTGGTCATCCCTTCTGTTCATATTATGTGGTCGTTTTTCCATTTCGATGGCATCTCTCGTTGTTCTTGAATGGAAATTCCCATCACTTGCCAAAGTCCGAATGTCACTGAAGTTTATGATGTGTCCTGTTGTTAATACATGTTGAAATAGTGACGATGTGGTCTCCTTGTTTCGTATAGTGTGTTCTTCTTTGTGGATGTTGATTCTTCTGTTTGTTTGGCCTATGCACGTCTTTTCATATTTTCCACATGGTACTTCATAGACTCCCGGTACTTCATAGACTCCATGTGGAAATTGAGAAAAGACGTGCATAGGCCAAACAAACATGAGATTCATCATCCGCAAAGAAGAACAGAAGAATACTATACGAAACATGGAGATCACATCGTCACTATTTCAACATGTTCTGACAACAGGACACATCATAAACTATAGTGACATTCGGACATTGGCAAGTGTTGAATATTTCCTCTCAAGAACAATGAGAGAAGCCATCGAAATCGAAAAACGACCACATAATATGAACAAAAGGAATGACAGTCGAAGACTGCCAACCATATCGTGATCTATCTTGACCCATCGACAAATTACTCAGCAACAAAATACCAACGGAAATGGACATCGACACCTCCAGAGTGTTCACCCAACAACACCCAGCGCGCCAACATCGACCTCTTCCAGCCCCATACAAAGCAGGGCACGAAATAGGGAGACCTATCGTGATGATCGTGCTCAATCTAGCAATGGTGGCGATCTGGCAACAACGCATCCAACAATGACCTCTTCCGGCCCCATACGAAACAGGACACGAACGAAGGAAACCGATCGTGACGATCGTGCGCAATCGACATACCACCATAATAAATTGAGGAGCACAACACAAAACATAACATGGCATATGTGAATTTGCCGAAGCGCCGTGAAATCTGACCTTTTGAGGACCACGGACACAGAATGGACAGAAACCCGAGAAACTATCTCAACACATTATACCCGCGAAAATATACGTATATATATATACATATATATATATACATATATATATATATATATATATCAGGTCAGCAATAGGTTCGATTGAACGAGCTATTGGATTGGACATTTCACGATGTTGAACATAATTATCACATTGGAAATGAATCAATATATATTTTCAAACAGAAACAAGTACTGGCTGCTTTTATTTCATGGATTAGTGGACTTTTGTATTTTCAGAAGTGTTGTAGATATCAATTTTTAACTTTAAGTTTTACACAAAAATAGAAATCAATTTTGTATTTTACAATGAAAAATATGTCCCATATTTCTTTGTCATATTAGGATTTTCTTTAAGTGAACGTTATTTGGATTATCATTAATGTTCTGCTTTATAGATACCTGTACACAGTATCATATCTAGGCTAGTCCTTTGACAAAACCGAAGGTGATTTGGTGTAAGTTTTTTTTATATTGTTTTTAACCGCCAACTTAGTTGCCAAGCAACCATCGGAATTCAGATACTTGTGTGAGTTAAGAAGACGGGGACCTCAGCTTTTTAAGTGTCATCCGAAGCACTTCTCTCTTCTGGATATTCAATTGTATTTTGTCTTGAAACCCATGACTCATCAAAAAACGGATTTACCAATGTGCAGACAACTACAGTGGTGTTATCGTGTAATCGCCGAAAGTAGTTGAATTTGTTGTAATTTCTATGGTTAGTTCTAGGTGGGCACTAGACACTAGCTGTCCATCGACGAATAGCAACGACTCTTTGATTGACTTGGTAGTGACATAGATGTTCATATCAATTTCAATATCGCTACTTAGTCTTTCAAGTAAAAGTTGTCCCTTCAGCGGTATCGTCTTCGAAGAAAAATATTCACTTTGCCTTTGCCCATCAGAATTAGACTGTTGGGTTCTATGACTACAAATTTTGATGAGCAAAGTTGAATTGGTTTGCGTCGAATGATTTGTCAGTAATGTGGATTTTACGAAAGAATGGTGGAACTGAGGTGCATTCACCTGTCCATCAATTTGGTTGTGAATTCTTGTATTTGCTGAGATTGCACCTCCATTTTGATGAGCTAGGTGAAGGTGTCGTTCGTCAGAAGCCCCGTGTCAACTGCGGACAAATAATACTGCATTCTTGCCCAGTATCAACTAGAAATGAAATTTTATGTTTCCCTCATTTTTAGCCAGCTTTGATGAGCGTTCGGGTACAGCGATTTCGTCGTGAGTTTTTTTTACTTAATTACGTTCAACACAGTAAATCACTACCTTCAACAGTTCCATTTTCGGTAAATATAAATGTACTCATTAAATGAATTAAATCGATAACTCCAAGACGTCTTACCGTTGTTGTAACAATCTCAAAACAAAACTAAAGGGATCAGATAATCTATACAAGGGTAGAAGGGTAGTCAACTCGGCTGTGGATCCTTGATTTAGCGGCATCACATCTATTTTAACCAGTTGCTCCATTAGTTCACTCAACGAGGGATCGAACAGGTCGAATGGTAACTTATTATTTAAATCAGTTTTTGCCATTAATTGGTTGGTGTTTTTCTTGTAGATTTGGAGATGCTGTGCCGTTCACAGGTGGTTGTGAAACGGATATTCAACTCGTTAAATGACCATTTGATGAACGATGCAACATCACATTTTTCGTGCTTTCAAGATCAACCGAAATGTCTTCATCAACTGGATATGAAGTGTTCTCATTGCAATACCTTCGTATATTCTGTTTTTTTATTGGAATAAATTAAAATTTATTTGAACAACATAGACACCAGTGTAGTTGAAATGAGGAAAATACTAACCACTTCACCGGAAAACATGACCTAACTATAAACAAAAAACATAACCTGTAGATTACCTGTAAACCCCTGAACAGGACCGTGGTCGAAACCTCTAGTGTATAAAACTCAAGAGTAAGGTAATGAAATGTTCATATTATTTTTGTCCCACTATCGGATCTTTCATGGAGAAGTTTTTTCTTCTGCGAAACTGTTGTTTCTTGGATGTGCTAAGACCACGTTGATGAGTGGCGTTGAAGGTGTTTTTTCTGTGGATTCTGAGATGCTGTGCCGCTCCTCAGATGGTTGGGTAACGGACATTTAACTCGTCACTTGGCCATTTGATGTTCAATACAACATTTTTTCACATCTGGTATCACTATTGTGTTTCGAAAAGCAGCCGAATAGTACAGTTTTCTTATTTCCATGAACTGGATGTTAAATGTTCTGTGTTTATTAGTTCACAGCCAACCTTGATGAGCGTTAGGGTCTAGAGTTTCCGACGACGTATTTTCATAACCTGGTGGATAAAAAATGTCTACTCATTTTCCAGGGTACCACTTCATTTTTGAAATTTGATTTTGTTTTTCAAAAAATAAGTTTGAATTTGTAATAATAGCTGGTACCCGCGACTGTGTTATACCTGTGTCCTCTTGCCATTATTCCCTTTCCCGTTATCCCGATCTCTTTTACCCGTTTCCCTTTACCCCGTTTCTCGTTAACCCCCCAACCCTTTTCATGTTATCCCATTGACCTAGCTGAATGGATAGCGCGAAAATATTCTCCATGAGAAATATATGTGTATACCAATTTTCATGGCGATCGGTTGAACGGTATGGTAGTTGATGCGCTGAGGCTCCATCTACTGGCCAGTTGAAGTGAACTTGATAGCATAAAAACCTTCTCCATGAAAAAACATTCAGACGTGCCCATGGTGATCGGTCAAACGGTGTCTGAGTTCATCAATCTAATACATACAGTTCGGTCCGTAGCTATGGAATGAACTCATTTTTAGCGTTATTATGTATTCGTTTAAGACAACCTGAAACAGGTTGATTTCTAGAAAAATCGAATTAAACGGTTTTCTTCACATAAAGGATTCAATATAAAATTGAACCAGAAAATGGTAGATCTCAGGTGAAGAACAACTACTTTCCTGAGCAAATACCACGCAGAACATTGAATGATATTCACCTGAAAATCATGTACTTCCATATAATATCAATGGATTGAATGCAAATTTTCTTTCGATAATGATTATGTTTAATTTATGTCGTGTTCACCTAACAATCGCTACCGGTTTTAAGTATTTGGCCCTCTAGATGAGTAGTCAACCAGCCAAAGGTGCAAAGAACTTTTCGAAGTGAGTAACTAAACAAACCATCATCGATCTTGAAACTATAGTACGCCGGAAAGATGAACTAACGGCGGTACCAGTGACGAAACACCGAATCTCCACCTCATAGGTTAATGAAAGATTCCTTCTCAGTGAGAAGGTTGACTATTCAATTTGAAATTTACAGTAGAAATATTACCTTTTACCTTCTGTTTTACCCAAATTTCAAATGGGAAGGGGTGGTCTGATTGAAATGGATTTTCATTCTGTGTTCAGCTATATCAAGTTTTCAAATTTGGTGCCATCATAACTAGGAAATGTATTTTGAAAATGTAAAATTTTGATACTTTACGTAGAATGAAGTAAATTATGTCACATAATGTTTAGGAAGTATTTTTCAATTTATTTTACAATCAACTGAAATGTTCAAAATGACCACCATTCACTTCTTGACAATAAGCAAATCGATCTTGGAATTCTCGTACAAAGTTTTGTACCTCAGGGGTTATGCTTTTAATTTCTTCCGTTATACTAACTTTCAAATCTGCAATATTGTCTGGTCTGTTGAAATATACTTTTGATTTTGAATAACCCCATAAGAAATACTCAGGTTATTTTCTTCTCCGTTAAAAAAGTGAACGTTTGGGCTGGTATCATTAACAACAAAATTATTGGCCCTTATTTTTTTGATGGCACAGTTAATGGTGAGGTTTATCTAGATTTGTTGATGAACTTTTTACACCCTACATGTAAAAGACTTTTTCCTAATGTTAATGATCCAAATGCAATAGATAGATCAATTTGGTACCAACAAGACGGAGCTCCACCGCATTACAAACGTATTGTTAGAGATTATTTGAACGAAGTTTTTCCCAATAGGTGGATTGGAAGACGTGGAACGATTGAATGGCCGCCTGGATCCCCCGAATTGACTCCTCAATTACTTCTTATGGGGTTATTGAAAATCAAAAGTATATTTCAATAGACCAGACAATATTGCAGATTTGAGAGTTAGGATAACGGAAGAAATTAACAACAAAACCCCTGAGGTCCTACAAAATGTTGTACGATAATTCCAAGATCGACTTATCAGCTTATTGTCAAGAAGAAAATGGTGGTCATTGAATGAATGTGATTTTTTGTGGAGGAACAACGTTTCTTGACATGTTTTTTGTGTAACCTTCCACAGTCTGAAAATAAAATTAATCAGGAAAATCTATAAATGTAGAAAGGCAAACTAATTAGTTCACTCCCATAAGTTATGCGTTCACCAAATTTCCAATAGAAAAATGATTCAATTTGTCATTTTCAGACTGTGGAGGGTTACCCAAAAAACATGTCATGAAGGGTGGTCATTTTGAACATTTAATTAAATTTAAAATAAATTGAAAAGAATTCCCTTCATTCTATGTAAAGTATAAAAGTTTTACATTTTCAAAAGAAATTTTCTTAGTTATGATAGCACCAAATTTGAAAAACTTAATATTGCTGAACAGAGAATAAAATCCCTTTCGAACAAGATGCCACACGACCCCCCTTCTCATCTAAAATTTTTGAGTGGGTGCTCATAATAATGATACTTTTATTTTCCTTTTTGATAGAGAGTACATCTATATTGGAATGGTCAGAAACATTTAGATCTAAACAAAAACTAATGACTTCTACAAGAGAACACATTAAAACCTAACCTAAAACGAATGACATCATCATCAAGATGAAAAACTCATGTATTGAGTAGAATGCACCCTTCAAGTATAAATTTTTTTTATTGTAAATTTGAACAATTTCTCATTGACAAAACTTTTTATGGAAATGGGGAGTGCATTAAAAATTTTCAGACCCATTTAGTACGGTGAATCACTTGTAAGCTTCAGCCTTGCATACGGAACATTGAAATCATCTTTTTGACGTGTAGTGCCATGAAAAAGTTCATATTGGTGAGGAATTTGTTTTGATTTTTGTAAATGTATAGAGCCAACTCAAATATGTAAGGGCTGGGTACTGATAAGATGAAAAGCTCTGTAAATAATTTTCTACAGGAGTAGTTATTTGATTTCCCCGTGATTCTACGAATAATTCGTGTTTGTGAGAGAAATACATCATCTGATGTTGTCGAACTTCCCCAGAGGCAGACTCCGTAACGCAGTCGTGACTCTACCTGACAGTAATATGGGGCAGTCAGTTGTTTTAGACCTAAAATTGATCTAAGATTAGAAAATAAGAATGAAAGAGACGACATCTTAGATACGAGGTTTTCACAGTGTCCCTTCCAAGTCAGATGTTGATCTAGCGTGATACCTAGAAATTTAACTGACACCGTGCTATTTACTGATTCATTGTTGATTTTGATGTTGTTGAGATCTTCGCATTTACTTTGATGAGTTTTGAACCTCCCACTATTGGTTTTCTCAGTATTGAAATATAGTGAATTTGAACTATATCAATCAAATAAATTACTCAAAGCTAAATTACATTCATTTCGCAGGTCATCTTCACATTTCTTTGATATTATTAATGATGTATCATCAGCATAGGTAACAAAATGTCCTTTTTTGAAAACCTTATCTATTTCGTTGACATATAAAATGAAGAGCACAGGGTCCAATATTGAGCCCTGTGGAACACCCATTATTATATCAGAACATTCTGATGTAGCTTTGTCATTTAATTTTAGGGTTATATACTGTTTCCCATTACTGAGAAAGCTTTCTATCCAATGCAGAGGGTTACCTCCAATTCCATATTCAGACAATTTTCTTACAAGAATATTGTGATTGACACAATCGAATGCCCGACTGAGATCGCAAAAGATCCCAATCGGACACTCGCCTGCATCTAGATATTTCAATAACTGTTCATAAAATCGATGACTTGCACTGCTTGTGGACTTAGTGGCTCTAAAACCATGTTGATTTTCGGATAAAATGTGGAGGGATTCAACGTATTTCCAAAGGCGATCTAAAAAACTGTATTCAAATACTTTAGAGAACGAGATAGGTATAGTAATAGGCCCATAATTACATAAAGAGATTTCGAGCACCTTTTTATAAACTGGGATAAGTTTACCCAATTTTAAGATTTCGGGATAAACACCTATCTTGAAAGAAAGGTTGACAATATATGTTAGCGGTTCAACAATCACATCAAGACTGCTTTTATAAAAAAACAGGGATATCATCAGATCCAAAGATTTTTTATTTTTGAGTTAAGCCTGTAACAACTCATACATTTCAATACTAGTAAAAGGGGCAAAAACATTGAATCTCTCAGTAGTTTTTCCTCAGGAATCTTATAATTTTTGTCCCGAATTTTATTGACAATGTCAAGAGGAGCTTCTATAAAAAAGTCATTAAACAATGAGACAATAACAATAAACACTAAGACAATTCAGTGGGGATGCGAGAAAGGGGTAATATTTTCATACTGTAAATTGTCAAATTGACAATAGAAATCGACCTGTTTCAGATTTTATTAAAAAAATTCATAATAACGCTAGAAAAGAATTAATTCCATACCTATGGACCGCACTATATGTACCAACATCCATTTTCATATATACAGATATACTCCAGGCAGAATCATATGACTGATAGCCTATTGATTGATAGTTGATTATGGATCAATATAATACAGTTATCGTAACTAATTTCATTGATTTGTTTCATTTTCACTTACCTCTTTGTATACTTCCTTCTATGCGGTTAATACATTTTCCAAAAAGCGATAAGAAATATTGACGTTTTGATAACATTTTTGAAAGAAAAAGTCAATATGTCCTTGCACTCAGTCGTTTCCAGGCAACGGAAAATAACTGTTAGGGAATATTTGTTTTTGTACTGCAAGGAAATATTACTAAAACTAAAAAAAAAATAGAAAACAATTTTATTCTCAAGAACTTCAACGAATTATGAAGTACATTTTAAAATACTTTGTTTGTTTTATTTTCCACACTAATAATTTTAATTATGTAAAGCGTACCATATTCCATGGAGAGATTGTATGCAAAGTTATATTTTTCTCTGTATTTTGTTGACAACAAATCCAATGAGGCAGTTCTGGAAGGGTTCCAAAAATGGAACAGTCATCATCACTTAAGTGTGAAATGACACTTCACTTAAGCTTTTCAGAACGTTCGAATACTTGGAAAGCACCATGGGAAAACCCCAGAAATATCTTTTTCATTCGTCAAGTTTGACAATTCCGTATTACTTTGTTTCTATAATTATAAAACAAATATTTCATGACGTTCTTTATTTTTGAATAAAATTTATAATGCCTAAAAAAATCGGAAAAATAGTATGTATACTGTATACCTCGTAGGAAAAACCACATCTTCAATTACCGTGAACACCCTTTCAACGTAGTTTTTGGCATGGTTGATACTGATAACTAACTGGGATCCCGTGTCCTCTATATCCACATTTAGATTGTAGAGTTCATATCTTCTACACCCTCCACAGATGCCTAGCAGTACCACTACCTGAAACAATACAAAATATCTATACACGTTTTTTTATATGATGCAAACTGATTTCGTGGCTAAGGGACCCAGTTTTTACTTTCTCATGCTGACCCTGATTAAAATGATGAATTGGTAGGAGAGTTGAAAAACTCAATAAATTTGTGATCATACTGATTAATTTTAAATAGTATCTGGAACATTTTTCAAAAATAAATATTAATAAAAACAAAAATCTTACCTTCCCTAATAAAAATTAATTCATGAATTTGTTGACTTCCCTTGTTCGTACGGACTGGTTCAATTGATGACCCACAGACTCTATTTTTAGGTCCACATAATATTTTTACTTACTGTTTTCTCTTCGTTGAAAGTTTTGCGCCATCCGCAGAACCTGTCGTATTCTTTTTGGTATCTTCCTGAAGACTTGGCAGAAAAAAGATTCTCAGTCGCTTCGGAGCATTTTATGTAAAATCGCGGCATCCATTTTATCGGTATTTTTCCATCCCGACGCTACATTTGACAGAAAATCAACATAGATAACAAATTATTCTGTTAGTGTTGGCAACCGTGTAACAGTAGATTATATCATCGAAGAAGTTAGCTTAGGTACGTAGGGATTAATTTGAGCAATTATATGAAACGCAAAACGGGTTACTGTGGTAACTTTCAAAAATCATTTCGGCATCAGAAATCAATTTAAAAATGTTTGCCCACCTTGTGGGTAGGAGTAATCGATATTTTATTAACAACCTCAGAAGGAGGCGCCGCCGAGAAAAAAGATTCCAAATTGTTTTTCGGTAGAACCGATACCGAAGTTTTCGAACGGAATTTGGCGAAGAGATACGCGCGACTCGATCATTTTCTGTTGAACGTCGTCGAAGCTATGTGTCTCCGTAAATGTTTGATAAATGTGTGAAAATGGCCATTCAATTGTTGAAAGTAGGATTTTCGTTTTGCCGTAATCTTGAGCAGCCCCATTTTGGGAGTTGAACTTTGTAAACTCATTGAATGACTGATAATAATGTAGCTAAACTATAATTTTAGATTTGCCGGCCTGTTTTCTCAACCCTATCACAAATTTCATATTGAGAGGAGTTACGTAGGTCACGTATCCAGTTCATATTCGATTGCTAGAAACTTCCTACGGGATAGGATCCCACACACGTTGGAAAATTATTTGGGGAACAAATAAAAACTGTTATCACCCAGAAACGCGCCTCAAAGCAACAGTTGTTGCACACCATACCAGTCAACAGAAAGGGAAGGGCGGCAAAAGCCCATAAGGTAAGATCTTTCCATTTAATATCACCAAAGTGCCAGTCCTACCAGTCAATAATTTCGCGGCGAGATATCCAGACGGTTCAGTATTATAATTTTTTCTATCAATCTTCGTAACATAGTTTAGCTGAGCTTCAGCTAAAACTGTATTTTAGTAGAAACAAAAGTGTAAACCAAATGAAATTGTTAATGAACTTTGACTTTGCAACTCAAATAATTCCACTTCATCTATTTTGTATGAAAATTCATAGTAGTAAATCATTGAAAATAATTCCACTTCATCTACTTTGTATGAAAATTCATAGTAGTAAATCATTGAACCCATCATATAGTTTAATTTATAACATTTTGAATTTTCTTTCGGTTCTTAGTTCTTCCTTAAACTAAGTGGCGCCCAAATGGAAACAAAAACTCATTTATTCAAATCTAGTAACATCCTAATCCTAATGATCACGCCCGCTCCCGAACTATAAAGAGAAGCCGCCGCAATTGTGCCCTGTGACGAAAAGAAAAAGGAGGGTTCCACAAATAGCGCCCAGTACGTGGGGCCTAAATTTAATTAAATATGAGTTTACCATAATTTTTTCAAAATATGGTGGACTTTTGAAGGTTATAATAAAAAGAAATATTTGGCTGATACTTATTTTCATTGAGTTTTATTTGTAATGTGTGTGTAGGGAAAATTATAAGTTGCTTTCCTTCGAATCTACCGGTTGGGCGATTTACATTTCTTCCGAATCGTTTTATATCGGTTTTTATTTCACCATCCTCACGACTCCGCAAAAAGGAAACAGCTGTTTATATGTGGAATACTTTGTCTAGCAATAAAATAAAATAATGTTTTCCAATATGGTTTGAAATGATGTTGAATGAATTTTGATTTGTATGAAAAATCATTGAGGTATTTATACTTCCTGAATAGATAAGTTAGATATTTATTTCTTCAGAGCGGTGACACGAGGGATATTGTTTTTTGGTGAAATTCACGATTAGTCGTACTACTAAATACAGGGCGGTTAAAAATATATATATATATATATATATATATATATATATTTATATATATATATATATATATATATTTATATGAGTTATAAGTTGAAAAAAAAATCGAGATGTCGTCCCCAATGAACCCAAACCATTTAAATTATGAATAAAAAATTAGAGGTATTGTCACTAGTAGAGACGTTCACGAAAAACGAAAGGTTTTATGTGAAGCTTTACAAAAAGAAGGGTACCCTGATATTGTTTATGCGGACCCTGATTTTGATTATGATACAGAGCGAGTAGCGGTTCAAGCGAATTTATATAGCATTCGTGAAATGATTCAGGATTTTGAAGGTACGACTTCAGACTCGGTATATTGTAGAGCTCAGACTAGGCTAACTCACATCATTAGTAGAATAAATGGACACGTAAAGTGAGGATGAAAAAACTTTCAAAATGAATCCTACGCGACGGCCCTCACCTTAGAAGCGGAACTTGATGAACATCTTATCGATAGTGATAAAACTACTCCTGTAAATAATCCCACATCACCAGTGGTCCCCATTATTGTTTATACATTGCTTCTCAAAAGTCCTCTCCCCCCCTCTTATTTTTGGAACGATTATACATAAACAAGTGAAATTTGGAAACTGAATATTAAAGGTTGTAAACTTTCCTAATAGTGATGATAGATGACGAAATCATCAAAGATGACGTCACAAGGCCATTGTGACCAATAATTTTAAATGGAACTCTACGGCAAGCGACACCTCTTTTAAAAGGTATCGAAAAAACTTATTCAATGATACTAATTTTGTTTGTGTTTATGGCAGTTTTAATGGCTCATTAGATAACATTAAAATTTAAATTCCATTCAGAATGATATTAATTACAGATTTAAGAATCAGTATTGTAGTGATTCTGCCTAGTCATAATCATTTAGACAAAGAAATAACCATTCTCAAGTTCTAACACCTGCACCAGTAATTTTTAAAAGGAAGACATAATTCTCTCAGATTGTTCATTTAATGACCCATTACGGCTGAAGAGTAACTCTGTGCCGCGATAAATATCATAGGAGACATTCTCGTTTGGTAATAAAATTCAGTGTTAATGGACCCGTCCTGTCTAGGTCGAGATATTTCCACATTCCAACCGCACATAAAAAAGACTATAAATACCTCAATTGATGGGCGGTCTATGGGAAATATTCTTATGCGCTGGAAATTAATGAGTTTACATAAAAGTCTCGCATTAATTTACTGAAATAACCCAACCAAGAGGGAGGAATCGAGACTATATATATAGAAACTGAAAACAGAGATATAGATAGAAAGAGTTATAATTCGACCGTGCTCAGATCACTTGTCTCCATGTACGCGAGCATTTAATTAGCAATCTTTATTTCAAGTACAATTAAATTCAAGTCTGATGTAAGTGATGTATCACATACGAGAAATTCAAGAAAATTCAAAATGAAGCTAAATCGATTGCATCATAAATCTCTACCTTAGTGCGAATTAAGTTTTTGGTTCAACGAGAAATCTACAATGCCAAATCGGCTCAACAAATACAATAACTATCGGGTCATCATTTGTTTATTAGTGCTTCCATAAACTTTGCATATTTTCAAAGCCAATTTCATAAATTCTATTCCTAGTCCAAGAAAAGTAGTTAAATAAAGTCAAAATCCGAAAGTAAAATAATAAAAACCCTAATAACCCAAACATAATGAAGGCGCGAATAAAATTAATAAATTATATTCGAAAAATAAATCTTTAAAATAAGTGCAAGTGATTTACCTGAGAATTATAAGTACGTTTGAAAGATCATGTTTGGAAGGTCAATTCTCCTAGTACCTTATTCCTAAATATTTTGGTTACTATGATATACAGGGTATGTTAGTCCTTAGTCAAAGTAAAAAGGATAAGAAGGAAGAGAAATATTGATATTAGTGACTACCCTTATGTGAGACCAAAACTTGACATACTATCATCTTCTATAATTGTTTGTGCTGAAATAGCCTATTTGGTTTTAATTGGTTATGTTATACGATTGTGCATGTATTTCAAGATTAGATTAATTATATTCATTTTATTTCCTGTCCCTTGCATTATTTCCTGTGAATTCAAATAATAGTGGGTCTGTAAATCTGAATGATAAATGAACAACCCACGCTCAACTATCTCTCAGGGCAAAAGGAAGTCTAAAGCCGCTCTTAGATCTTTTCTAGGTAAATCGAAGACCTCTTTGATTAACCACTCCCTGGGCGATTAAGATCTCCCTTTCAATACATACTTGGGGTAATTATTAAAACCACCGACCATCTACCCCTTTGGTAGGGTTAGTTACTTTATTAATTAACATCTCGAGTGTGGAGCAACCCAATAACAATTGGTGGACAGGTGTGTGATTTTCATATAAGTCCACCCCATTGTATATGACATATTGGTGTCAGTTATGTGGGGTTCATTTACAGAAAAATAACGTTTATATGTTGATTTTCGAAAAAGAATGTCAAATGACAATTGATGTCAGGTTAAAAAGGTTCATTTACAGAAAAATATATAACGCTATATGTTATTCTCCAAAGGATGTCAAACTCAAAATTATCCAATGCAAATAAGAATGAAAATTCAGTAAAACATTGTTTGTCTTGTTAAATACTATCAGAAACTGTTTTGGATCAAGCAGCCACCACATTTTGTATAATAATTTGATTTAAATTAACTCTTATATAGGGTTTTAAAAAAAGTAAAATTTAAAGTTAGGGGTGAAAATAACTGAAAAATAAGGAAATTTTCTCTTTGAAGTGGAAAAAAAAAGTATATATAGCGTTTATGCAGACTTCTCTTGGAATTCACTTGGAAATAGTTAAAAAAATTTTGAAAGAAGTAAACAATTTTTTATCATGACTCCCCACAACGGTATCTACTTCGACAGCTCCTCCGATTGTGCAGGTTTTACCTATTCAGGAACCTACTATAGCTATTACTTTGGACAATGTTCCTTATTATAATGGTCAATCGAAAATCACCGACTTCATCAAATTATTGAAGATACTGCCCCTTGCAAACTGGACAGATTTACAAATTGTATCGATAGTACGTTTGAAATTGCGAGGAATAGCCAAAACAATTAATAGAGCGGACAGCCAATTAAGAACCACTGTAGTATGGAATGATTTGAAGAAAGGGCTTGCAGGAACAATTTGGCTAACTAAAATACCGGGGCAGGACAAAGAGAGTTATTAGAATGCAGACAGCGTAGGTCAAACATGTCGCCAGTATTTAGCACGCTTGAAGGTTTGCGCAGCTAAAATTTTAAGTATTAACTGGGGTACCCGATTTAGATAGAATATTGTTGCAACGACATGAACAAGACATCATTACACAGTTCGCAATGGGATTGCTTGACCCCATTAGAAAACGTATCTTATCCGTAGTCCAGGAACGCTGAAGGAAGCGATTGATTTAGCCGATAAAGAAAATTAGTGAAAACCTTACCAAACCAACGGACAGAAATTTCAGGAATATAATTGCAAGAGCCACAACAAATGTACCTGTATGTCAGTATTGCCGCACAGAGGACATGAAGCTCAAAATGTAAAATGAAAAATCGGATCTGCTACCGTTGTCGAACAAGGACACTTGGCTAATAATTGTCGAAATAAAACAAGTCCCAAAATGTTGATAGAAGACTTTTTAAATGGCAATACGGTTCGCAATTCACCTCCGTTGGAACCGCAAACAGCCACTAGTAGTCAAAATTCAACTATGGAGGCCGACGCAAACGATACTTACCTATACAACAGGAGAGGCCCAGAGAAATGTTATAGTTTTAGAAATTAAGGGGAATTTTTCGCACCATTCTTTTTTAGACACTGGCGCCGAGTATCGTTGGCCCACATTAGTACACGTGGTATGAAAATTAAATATGAAGAAAAGTTTCAACTTCGCGACGTACAGGGACATTCTATTCCTTATATAGGAACAGTTATTCTACCCATCGATTGAATGACAGAAAAGTAATTGACCACGAATTTATTCTTATTGGGAAAATGACCATTTGAGTACTGAATTGATATTAGGGTTAGACTTTCTGCAGAAATATCAAGTAAAAATTAGATTGTGAGCAGAATAGAATGTATTTGATGGAAGTTATTGAACTTCATCATGAACCCAAACATATTTATCATAGAAAATGGTATGGATAAGCTTTGGATAGAAAAATTGCGAATATGGAAAGAACTTTCAAGGAAACAATTGACAGTATGAATCAGAGACTGTCCGAATTAACCAACACAATGGAACAATGGAAGGGAAGAAATTTTTGACGAAAGCTAAATTTTTTCTAGGGAGTGCACTTAAAATGAATGGCCAATTAATCGAAAATGGATTTCCATACCAGGACTTGAGACCGATCACCTCAAGTGGAAATTTAGTGGATAATTCAAAATCAGCTCATTTACAAGATGATAATACTGTCAAGAAAAATGAGAACTGGAGAAAAGAAGAAAAAATATTCGTAACAAAGCGCTTAGAAAAGGAACAATGAAAAGCAGAGAAAAGAAAAATTTCCACAGCTAAAGCAGGCAGGAAATTTTTAGGAAGAGGTTGAGTAATGCTAAACCCAGGCATCCCGTATATTGGAAAAATTAAATTGCAAGATAGTGCTAAATTTTGAACGACATTCGAAGTGAAGAAGCTGGATCGTCTAAGGAAGACATGCCTTCTACCAGTACAATGGAAAAATCTCAGGAATTGGGAACTATTGATTCAAGAAGACAGGCGACATTTGCAAATAAAATTTGAAGCGAGGGTTAGTTGCGTCTCAGGGACGGTAACCTTCCTCCAAACAATACGGTAGCATGCCAAGGGGCAGCGATCAGCTTTACCAGAGAATAAATTGTTGAAAGATATCAATTTGATAGAAGGTGAAAGTGGATACAAAGAGAAGTATTCCCCAAAACAAAATACTAAAGAATCTGACCGGTAAAGAAAACACTTTCTACTGAGTGTATGGAAAATACGGAGATGACGTTGGAAAAAAGTAGAGGAAAAGGAAAATGGTAAAATTAAGGAGAAATCATCAAGGAACTCTGAAAGCTTCCGGCGTTTCTACTGAGTGTAATGAAATTATGGAGAATAAGGTGGCTCGTAGTTCAACAGGAAATTATTAATGTGGATGGAGAAATTTTCGAAAAAAAGGTCCGAACGATGGAAAATTCCGAGGAAGAATCATTTTCTACTAAGATGTTAAGTGACGACTAATGATCTAGAAAAGACTGAATTCGAAAAAAGTACCAATACGAAAAATAATTATGCGACAGGGAGTTTATTTGTCTAAGGACTTAACCTTCCTCCCAGAACTATGTCACTTGTTATGGCCAAATTTCAGAATAGGTTAACGTCAGAAAACTAGTTATTGAAGATAAGGAAGCGATAAAAGGATTGATAGTAGCTAGATCGATAAGTAAAAATAAGGACGAGATACCTATACGTATAATAAATGCTTTAGAAAGAATTTAGTAATACCTCACTAAAACATGTGATTGCATTAGGATTTGAAGCTGACACTGACATGGAGGAAAATATTCGATAAAGGGAAAAGGATTAGAAGAATAGAACTACAGGATGAAAAGAACAATTTTGCAACAATTACATTTGGAAGATCCTAAGGAGAGAGTCAAATTAAATTATCAATCTTATAATAGAATATATAGATATATTTAAAGCCCCAGTCAAAAATTGAGTAAGTACCCATTTAGTAAACATCGAATCATTACTGAAGATGTTATTCCCATTACTAAAGACCATATAGAATTCCTTTTCAACGCCAGAAGGCAATGGAGAAAGAAATCAAGGATTTATTAGCTAATAGGATTATCATAGAATCAGCCAGTCCTTGAGGTTTCCCAGTCTCTTAATTGAAAAAAAATGCATCAGGAGAAAACCTCAGTTTTAGATTATGTATTGACTACCAGAATTAAACGCCATTACTAAAACTGATTTTTATCCGTTGCCACACTTGCAAGACACTTTGGAGAGATTAAGTAATGTACTGAATTATATAGTGTGATGGATTTAGCCAGTGGATATTTCCAAATTGAGTTAGATGGCTTGACCGAGAAAAAAAGTGCTTTCTCTACTCAAATGGACATTACGAATTTAAAAAAATTGCCTCAGGGTTTGAAGAACTCCTCCACCAGCTTTCAGGGTTTATGAACCTTACTTTCCGTATTACTGGAAAAGAATGCCTGAGTATACCTAGATGACATCATAGTATTCAGTGGTCCCAATGTCGATGAGCATCTAGATAGATTGCGTCATGTATTCGATAAAATGAGGGCAACAACTTAAAATTCAACCAACTAAATGTCATTTCATGAAACCCGAAGCCAAGTACTTAGGGCACATTGTTTCTGGAAAAGGATGAAACAGACCCCGAAAAACATCAGTGGTTAAAATTACCCTCAACCAAAATGTGGGAAGTAAGAGCTTTCCTCGGATTATGTGGGTTTTATAGGAAATTTGTGCAAAACTTCTCAAAATTATCCCAACCACTCACAGAAATTAACTAAGAAAGAAGAAAAATTCCTTTGGGGAACGGAACAGCAGCTAGCATTTGACACCTTGAAACAAGCACTAATAACACCTCCCATTTTGAAATATCCCGATTTTTCCAGACCTTTTATAGTAACGACCGACGCTAGCGCTTCAGCTATTTCTGGAATTTTAAGTCAAGAATACTCAGGATTTGAACACCCTATATGTTATTCTAGTAGAACCTTGAATGCTGCTGAGACTCGATATTCTACCATTGAAGAGAATGCTTAGCTGTAATATGGGCTGTCAAAAATATCGATCTATTTAGTTGGAACACATTTTACCATTATCACCGATCCATCGACCTTTGGTATATTTACTATCGATCAAAGATCCAAGTAGTAGACTTGCAAAATGAGCTATGACGCTTCTGGAATATTCATTTACTATTAAATATCGTCAGGGCCAACATAACCTAAATGCAGATTCATTGACGAAGGCTGAAAGTGAATGAAACGTCCGGAAGAAATCGTTCCTCAAATACAAAATAAAGACCGACTAGTTTGTGCTACACGTAAGATCATTGAAGATGCAGAACCAATTATTGACACTATATGGCAGCGAGATGACATACCAAATTACAGAAAAAGGATCCCAAGATCCTCGAAATCTAACTACCTTATCCGGGAATGATGAACATTTTTATGTCATGAAGAAATTCTATATGTAAAACGAAAATTCGACGAACGACAGGATAAAAATATATGCCCCCATGCCCTTAGAAGACAAATAATTATTTATATCACGATAGTATATTTTTTTCGGTCATGGAGGACAACAGAAAACTTTATCGACCATCAAGAGGAATTTTACTGGCCTAACAAGAAAAGATATTGACGAATATGTGCAAAATTTATTCTTGTAATATTCACAAAAGCTCGAATCAGAAACCCCCAAAGCAACGAATGCCTATACAGACAGTCTTCAAATCAGCTATTGATAGTAGGTCCCTGAACACCACAAGACAAAAAAAATATATTCTTACTGCTATTGATACATCTGACTCAAGTAAATTCAAACCTAATAAACTGTAGAAACGGGTTTCCAAAGCGTTTGTAGAAAATGTCATCCTACGTATAGAACCCCAGCATTTCTGAGTGATCGAGGATCCAAATTTTTTTCCCTCATTTTAGAAATTTAAAAAATTCGGATAAAAAAATTAAATTACTGACATATCTGCCCTAATGGGTGTTAGAACATTTATGGGCCCTGAAAAACCCCTATCTCACCTTTTAAGAGAAAAATCCGTTGGGAAACAATTACCGTATGCTCCCTCGCTATAAAATCAAATTCATTCGTCCACCAAAGAGGCCCATTTTTTTTAATGTTTGGAAGAGACTGCTACTACCCCATCACCTTACTCTACGAGCACCCCTATACGGTACGACACGTTGGAAAATTATGCCTCTGAACTGGTACACCGTTCCAAGCGTCACGAAAACGCTAGGATGGCCTTAGATATCCCTGCAGCAACCCATCCAACATTTAATAAAAGGCTAAATTGAAGGAATTTCCCATTGGATCCTGGTGTATTTGAAATCTCCACCTAGTATTTAAACTAAAAATCTCAAATGTAAAAGCCCCTCCCAAAGTATACTGGACCTTGGAGAATTTCTTATCCCCCGTTAATTTCGAAATACAATTAGTAGGTAAAACGAAATGTCAGATTATACATGCAAATCGTCTTAAGGCCTATAGAAATATGGGGATGAATAATATCCTTCCACGGTCGATTCAAGAGGAATCTCAGGAAGAGAACGGAAAAAACTAATGAGGAAAAAGCAAACCACCTTCCCTAGACATGGACTATGTCATTTCCTCCAGAAAAATTACTGAATTATAAAACTTAGAGACCCTTCATAATATTTCCTCAGACAAGGAAATTATAACAGAAACCCAAGATAACGTCGTCAAGACCCTGTTGATATGACAAATGAACTACCGGAAACCATTATGGAATTCCGAATGATGAAATTCAGAATGAAACGTCGGACGATGACAGCAAATATTCCTGAAATTACGCTAGGTATTCTACTAGATCACGGGGCTTTAAAGAGTTACCTGGATCTTATCCAAGTCAGGTAAACATCAGTAATTTAAAGTAATGCACTGTATATATATATATCTAGATTATAGAAGGTATTAGTCAGTCATAAGTAACTTTTCAATAATTGTTGAAATGAGTAATTAAGAAAAATCCAAACATGATTTTAATGTACTACGAACGGGAAAATCTCCTCACCCTGTAAATAAAGAGAACATTTTTATAAAGTCCGCGATCCCATAGTGTTTAATAAAAATCCTTATTCTAGAACAATAACGGAGATTGACTCCCAAAAAGAAAACACTCTGTGCGTGAAATAAAATAACCCGTCCCCGCATACCGCGCCGATCGATAACAGACAATATTACGTAAAATAGTCGATCGTAAAACCTGAAATTTTGCCCACAGAAATCTCTGCAACTTTAGAATCAGAGGGTGTTTGCTTGACAGGCATACGAGACGACGACCGTCCGACTGTCTACCATAGAAGCTATCGACAGAGCTCGCTTAATTACGCCGACCAAGTCATAAATTACCGCCTAGGGTGTAACCGCTTACAAAGTAGTGGTGAATGAAACACAATACTCTGTGGATTATAGCTTCCAGTTACAGAAGTTACGAGAAATAGTTTTAATATGATGATAAGTGATATATTGATTTGGATATGGACCATTGTGGAACATTTTACCTGTTGAAAACCGGGATAGCATATGATTGTAGAAATCCCGCTGCAAATATTACAGCAATTTCTTTAGAGACGTACAAAAATGTCCCGAATTGAATAGTGCATACACTGTGTCTGAGACAAAATTTATGCATTGGAACAGAAAAAGTATGAAAAGATTCAAGTAAAATCATGCTTTATTGAGTTACTCAATTGCTAGTCTCTGTGGTATGTTCTCCCTCCAGTATTTTAGCTGATAGTCTTCTGACTTACTTACAACCCATAGGCAAGGAAGAATGCTTAAAAATCCATCAATATTTGGAATATCGAGGTTTCCCGGGTGAAATAATAAAACTCAAAACCAACGCCTACTCAGACTGCAAGAATATTACTGGCTGGAGGTTAGATGACACGGGAGTTGCCAAGGTACCTCCTATTCCCTTTCAAGGAAAATTATATAAAAATGTTGTAGCAACTGCCACCGCAAAATTACTTTGAAGGATTATTCTACTACAGCTCATTTAGACGAAAACACCATTGGTTTGGAGAATCAATTATCCTGCAAATTCTCTACCGGATATTGTATTGATGCTTTTCAAGGTGAAATAGCGTGGGATATAATCAAACCCCAGGAGTGCCAAAGATATCGCAAACTTTATGAAGGAAAAGCTAACAAAGTCACGGAAAGATTGAGTACCGATATTAAAATTCTATATGGTCATCGAAAGATCGAACAAAGTTATTCGCTGTTCAACTAATTAAGAAAACAACTATTTGTAATATAATAATGTGGATAACCGAACATCCTAGAATATTAATATTGGAATTTCCAAACAATACTACTAATTTTATACAGAGAGTTTGATTTTACCTGGGGAGAACCAACTGCAGATCTCATTACATATGTTAATTAAAATTTTTATACATTGAGCAATCATTCAAAGAGATCCATGAATGCTATGCTGGCAAACAATTAACGAAGATGTCTGTTGAAAAGAGATATTGAAAAATCGATTAATTATGGCTCAACAATCTCCCACTATCATCCTTAATTATTGCATCAGCAACCGGGTTATATAGCAAAATCAATGAGAAGTAATTTATTTGCTTAAATGCATTCCCCGTCATGGTCACTATACAGAGAACAAAACTGTTATCAGGAATTACCAGTGACTTATTTGAATAAATCTTATTTTATGGCTCCTTTAACCAGGACTATACAAAAGTGGGGCAACAGATAGAATGTTCTTCAATAATTCCGGCAAAATACTTTATCGATGGAATGTGGATATCTTATGATCCCTGCCTATTGCTGGTAATCCCCAGTGAATTATCTATAATGGAAGACCCTCAAATGCAGCTGGATGAAATAAAACCCCTTGGGATAAGGTGGAATTTATACCGCTGAAGAAATCCAGAAATGCTCAGGAAATCTTACTGTTTTCCTCTGAAAGGCAGGCTGTAACTAACATCCTTATAAATAGAATGGCCAACAAAACCGTATTGAATCAAAGGATTTTCAACTTTAAACCTGTTCAATCAGGAAGAATTAGAAAAATTAGCCAATAATACGATGAAGAAAATTTATGGTGATTTATGATTATTGGCGATGTGACCAACAGTTTATTAGGAATATACATATGTCTAAAGGTTTTCAAATTTCTTATGGACACAACTCTAAATGCGTTTGCAATCCACCGAATCACGGGATGTTCTCTACACTTATTGGCAGCTTTGTGGAATACCTGACTATATTTGTAATAAATCATAAATTACCAAGGGTTCCCTCAGAAGATATTCCCATGGAAACAGTTCCCACCGAAATCACTTCGCAACCAACGTTAAGTGAGATGCCCACAACTTCGAAAACTCGTAAGGAACCAATCTATGAAAAAATCATCACCTACCCATTCAAAGGTCTGAACTGGCAGATGTAAAATGCAGATAAATAATTAAGAAATCTCAATGTCTCTCTCCCTAGAGATAACTGAACTATAAAGAAGTTAAAAGCGCAACCTGAGTAACACGCCGACCTAATAAAAATAATCGTTAACACCTCGTAAAATGTTCAATCTGTGGTCTCTGCTGAAATCTTTCTAAGTGTTAACAACTGAACACAGAAATCGATACATCGGATAACGTGAGAACTGCTCTGAAACTTTTCGTGAGTGACATAATACGACCGATAAACATTAAAATTAGTGTGAGAAACTTGGAAATAAGAACTGAAACCTATAAATACCAGTGAACTCTCGACTTGGATATTATTATTCGACGAACTAGTAGCTGATCATCACGTGAAATTAGTTGGTTAAAATTTAATACTAATAAGTACAAGTGAAATGGAGATGTTACTCGACGTCTTAGAGTGAAATTCGCAGTTTGAAACCAGGAGATATATCATGAAATCCTCAGTGGACAACCTCCTGTATGACGTTAATCAATGGGATCGTCTCACCCTTCGGAACACGTCCATGTACACAAGGCCTATAGTATTCTCCATTTTAATAGAATCATGCGGCCTACTTGCGATTGTTAGCGGCCCAGAACATCACCCAATGCGATTGTCTGCACTGCCTCACGGAAAACTCGGAAAATATGGACAGCCGCCCTTGCCCCAAAACCCCGACGGGGAGCAGAAGAAGCTCACGACATTCTAAGGTGCGAATCTATTTTTGCACTGCCGAACGAGAGGATTTCCGTTTCCGCCCCCAACTGCATCTCTCAGCGCCGAGAACCAAGTACCTCGTATATTAGTCAACATCGAGCCACCAGCTGACTCGAGATCTGAAGCCCCATCCGACGGATCGACTCTAGCCACGGAACTGTACCTGCCGAATCTCGGATGACCCCATCACTTTCGCGGTCAAGTGCTTGGAAGGTATACCCTAAGTGAAGGAAAAGACTTTATTGACAAAGTAAATTTAGTTTAAATTTCTATTGTTTCATATATGTATACATAAACTTAGTAAATTTTATCTTAGCTTTAGAGATTTTATAGATTAAACAAATTAGAAAATTTTGATTTCCATACATTTTAATTACTATTTACTTAATATAAGACATTTAGAATTAGCAAATTGAGCCATGGTTCCTTGTAACCTTTCTATTATTGAATACAATAAATATAATCAAGGTTTTTATAACTTCTATTAAAAAGAATTACCATTAGTTGTACAGTATGTCAAGGAACAAGGTCAGAAAAATTTATGATACATATCATACAATTTTAATTGAGGGAACAAGGAGGATTGTAGTGATTCTGCCTAGTCATAATCATTTAGACAAAGAAATAACCATTCTCAAGTTCTAACACCTGCACCAGTAATTTTTTTAAAAGGAAGACATAATTCTCCAGATTGTTCATTTAATGACCCATTACGGCTGAAGAGTAACTCTGTGCCGCGATAAATATCATAGGAGACATTCTCGTTTGGTAATAAAATTCAGTGTTAATGGACCCGTCCTGTCTAGGTCGAGATATTTCCACATTCCAACCGCACATAAAAAAGACTATAAATACCTCAATTGATGGGCGGTCTATGGGAAATATTCTTATGCGCTGGAAATTAATGAGTTTACATAAAAGTCTCGCATTAATTTACTGAAATAACCCAACCAAGAGGGAGGAATCGAGACTATATATATAGAAACTGAAAACAGAGATATAGATAGAAAGAGTTATAATTCGACCGTGCTCAGATCACTTGTCTCCATGTACGCGAGCATTTAATTAGCAATCTTTATTTCAAGTACAATTAAATTCAAGTCTGATGTAAGTGATGTATCACATACGAGAAATTCAAGAAAATTCAAAATGAAGCTAAATCGATTGCATCATAAATCTCTACCTTAGTGCGAATTAAGTTTTTGGTTCAACGAGAAATCTACAATGCCAAATCGGCTCAACAAATACAATAACTATCGGGTCATCATTTGTTTATTAGTGCTTCCATAAACTTTGCATATTTTCAAAGCCAATTTCATAAATTCTATTCCTAGTCCAAGAAAAGTAGTTAAATAAAGTCAAAATCCGAAAGTAAAATAATAAAACCCTAATAACCCAAATTAATGAAGGCGCGAATAAAATTAATAAATTCTATTCGAAAAATCAATTGTTAAAATAAGTGCAAGTGATTTACCTGAGAATTATGTAAGTACGTTTGAAAGATCATGTTTGGAAGGTCAATTCTCCTAGTACCTTATTCCTAAATATTTTGGTTACTATGATATACAGGGTATGTGTTAGTCCTTAGTCAAAAGTAAAAAAGGATAAGAAGGAAGAGAAATATTGATATTAGTGACTACCCTTATGTAGACCAAAACTTGACATACTATCATCTTCTATAATTGTTTATTAGCGAAATAGCCTATTTGGTTTTAATTGGTTATGTTATACGATTGTGCATGTATTTCAAGATTAGATTAATTATATTCATTTTATTTACTCTGTCCCTTGCATTATTTCCTGTGAATTCAAATAATAGTGGGTCTGTAAATCTGAATGATAAATGAACAACCCACGCTCAACTATCTCTCAGGGCAGAGAGGAAGTCTAAAGCCGCTCTTAGATCTTCTTCTAGGTAAATCGAAGACCTCTTTGATTAACCACTCCCTGGGCGATTAAGATCTCCCTTTCAATACATACTTGGGGTAATTATTAAAACCACCGACCATCTACCCATTTGGTAGGCGGTTAGTTACTTTATTAATTAACATCTCGAGTGTGGAGCAACCCATAACAATTGGTGGACAGGTGTGTGATTTTTCATATAAGTCCACCCCGTGTGCCCATGACAGTATCTACTTGAAGAAATTGCTCGAAGTGACCTCCATTTACTTCCTGACAGTGAAATATTCTATTTTTAAACTCTTCTCGTACTTTTGCAAATGTGTCTGCGGAAACAGCCTCACATTCTGCAACAATACGTTGTTTCAAAACGTCGATATTGTCAGGTTCAGTGGCGTAAACCTTCGATTCAAGGTACCCCCACAGAAAAAAATTCCAAAGGTGTGAGGTCTGGTGATCGAGCTGGCCATTCCGTTGAACCTCGTCGTCCAATCCATCTACCACGATACTCCTCATCCAAATACCGTCTTACTGCATCGTAATAGTGTGGAGGAGCACCATCCTGTTGGAATGTTATTTCCAAATTGCTGAATTCATCTGGATTATCTTCCAAAATTTCAAGGATTAACGGTTCTATTGCGTTTTGCAACAGCTCCAGATGAACCTCACCAGTTAAATTAGTATTTAAAAAAAGAGGCCCAACGATGTGGTTTCCCAGGATACCTGCCCAAACATTCACCTTCTGGGGAAATTGGGTATGTGTTTCACGAAACAGGTGAGAATTTGCGTCACTCCAATACCTCACATTCTGTATATTTATATTTCCATTCAGATAGAAAGTACTTTCGTCACTAAAACAAATTGTTTTAACATAGTCTGGCTGTTGGTTAATTTTAGTTTCCATATTAGTCTTCGGTCGTCGTCTGAGAGTTGATGAACCATTTTTAATTTGTATGGATGAAATTTGTTTTTTTTTTCAACGCTCTGTGTACTGTATTTCGACTGACTTCACAGGTAGATGCAACGTGAGTTGTTGAAAAAGTAGGATTAACTATTACTTCTGCCAGTATATCAATTTTTTTATCATCAGAAATTTGTGGCCTGCCAGATCGATTCGCATCATCAATACTACCCGTTGTTTCAAACTTACGAAGAAGCTCCCTTAAATAAGTCCTCGAAACGAAACGATCGGGAAACCTCTCATTAAAAATGTGTTCTGCTGCATGAATATTTTGTCCAGTTTCACCAAGAATTAGGATTGCTGCTACTTTATCACCTAAAGCATGTACCATTTCGCTTCTTGAAGTTTAACAAATTATTAAAATGAACAAAAATATTAAAAGTACCAAAAGCTGCTAAAACAGTTAAACGTTCGATCAACAATACACAAATTATTAAATGTACAAAAACTTGGACGATTACAAAAACGTCGAATTAGGGAGACTAACAAAAACGTCAGCTTATTTGACAACTATCCAGAGGCGGAACTTGAATTTGGAATTTTAGTATTAACTGATTTAATTCATCACAGCTTTGCGTTTTTTGAAAGCGAGTTGCCAAAACTGCCATAAACAAAAACAAAATTAGTATCATTGAATAGGTTTTTTCGATACCTTTTCAAAGAGGTGTCGCTTGCCGTAGGGTTCCATTTAAACTTATTGGTCACAATGGCCTTGTGACGTCATCTTTGACGACTTCGTCATCTATCATCACTAGTAGGGAAGTTTACAACCTTTGATATTCAGTTTCCAAATTTCTCTTGTTTATTTATAATCGTTCCAAAAATAAGAGGGGGTGAGGGGACTTTCGAGAAGCACCGTATACGAGAGAAGTTTCTTTCAATTCCTATATATGAATGGGATGTCACTTTCGATGGAACACATTATACGATGGGGGTTGAAAAATGTCTGGAAAGGGTTTGTGAATTGGCGGAAGCCCGTCATTTTTCTAAAGCTCAACTTGAATGAAAGTGCTGTTGATTTGTTTTCTATTCCTATATATGAATGTCACTTTCGATGGAACACATTATACGATGGGGGTTGAAAAATGTCTGAAATGGTTTGTGAATTGGCGGAAGCCCGTCATGTTTCTAAAGCTCAACTTAAATGAAAGCGCTGTTGATTTGTTTTCTGGAAATGGGTTGTTGTGGTATAGAAGAATTAAAACGGTAAATTCAATTAGGGATTAGGATTCATTAGTAGATAGACTCAAAAAGAATTTTTTGCCGCGTGATCATGATGAGGACTTATGGCAACTCATCAAAAATAGAAAACAACAAAAAGGCGAGTCAGTTATTATTTTCGCGGCCATCATGGAATCGTTATTCGTGAGGTTGAGTACATCGCCAGCTAAAACTACAAAAATTAGATGAATCTCAAAAAATGTTAAACCAGAATATGCGAACCACTTGAGAACTTCTCAAAAACGCGAAAATATTAGAAGAATCTAGAATGGGTAGGTGCAGTTCGGGTAGGTTCGAGGGTATTTCTGATAACAACCCGAGGAGTCCGCCGAGTACTAGATTCGCTTCAACTTCTCCTTTCAACATAAACTTTAGTAACAATATACCGGGGGGTCAACAATATTCGCGGTTTTCGAATAACTATAGACCGCCACGACGCATCAATGAAGTTAGTCGTATTAGTAGTGGTAGTGGTTACAACGAAATTACACGTCGCGCTAATGGAAGAAGGGGTGATAGTAATGAGGGCGGAAATGGAAATCAGAGTCATTCTCACACGAACGATACCAGCTCGTCGTTACGAGATGCGGATTCAAGAAATGCTGCTAGTTGTTGGAACTGTGGCAGACTCAAGCATACCTTCCGTAATTGTAGAGTCAGATTGATAAAATTTTGTTTCAGGTGTGGTATGCCGGGAGTAACGCGGTTATCTTGTCGTAAGTGTACGGGAAACGCATGAGGGGGTTGGAATCCGGCGGCCGTTCCTCACCTCTTTTTTTATATAGGGCCCTCAATCGTGAACAGAAGAATAGAACCAGAGAACAACTCAAACTACTGAGGACGACTCGCGAATATTTCTTCGAACTTTCTCGGGATAGGACTGAAATAGTGGATTCGGCACCAGCATTTGTCCCAAAAAGGATGACAATCGGCCATATTCAAAAATTAATATTTTTGATAAAGATTTCGTGGGTCTACTAGATAGTGGATCGAATAGGAGTATCGTAGGAGGAAGCGGTTTGACGTCATTGAAATGTTCGAATTGAAAGTGCGTCCAACTTCAACGAAATTTGTTTCCACCGCTGACGGTGTTCGACAAACTATTGAAGGGTTAGTCGATATTCCGTAACGTCTAGCTAATTCATGCAAAATAATTCCTTTCATAGTAGCTCCATCTATCTGCCATTCATTCATATTCGGTAGCGATTTCTGCAAGACATTCAATATAGAAATCAATTTTGAGGAAAAAGTTATAAACGTAAATTCGGTTAGCGATGAGCAGCAAACGCGTAGCGATGATCACCTTTTGAGTTTCGAAAATCTATCCGAGTTCCAAAGGGAAAGGGTTGAAACGATAAGTGAGGAATTTACTGAACTAAGTCGGGGTAAACTGGGGAGAACTAATAAGCTGATCTATCATATAGACACGAGCGACGCAAAACCAGTAAAACAAAGGCAGTATTTACTATCTGCATATATGCTTGAACAGTTAAATCCGTAGTTAGACAAGATGATAGAATTGGGTGTCTTGAAACCATCCATGAGCGAATGGTCGTCGCCAGTCTTGCTAGTGAAGAAGTCTAGTGGAGATTTCCGTCTATGTTTCGACGGTTGAAAATTAAACAACCTCACAAAAAAGGATTCATATCCACTACCGCAAATAGATAGGATCATGAATATGTTAGGGGAGATCAAATTTATTTTCTCTGTAGACTTGCGCAGTGCGTTTTGGCAAATTCCACTTGATCAACTGTCAAAAGAAAAAACTGCATTTGCCATCCTGGGCAGAGGCCTTTATCATTTCAATGTTGTACCATTCGGTTTAGCGAACGCAGCCCAATTTCAACAGCGTCTAATGGATGTCATTTTTGGCCTAAAGTTTGAGCCAAATATATTTGTTTATTTAGATGACATTATCATAGTAACCTCGACTTTCGAACAACACATAGACTTATTGAAACAAGTAGCCTCTCGCCTGCGAGATGCTTAACTTTACGTAAATATTGATAAGTGTGAATTATTTCGCTCCTCCCTTTAATATTTAGGCTTCGTTATCGATAAATTCGGGTTGCGCACAGATCCTGAAAAAGTTACGGCCATGATCAATTTCCCGAGACCAAAAATACAACTGAAATAAAAAATTATTGCAGTTGCGAATTGGTATCGCCGTTTTATCCCGCATTTCTCAACTCTATTAGCACCAATCAATAATTCATTGAGGGGTAAGAAAAAGGGTCAGGGAGTAGTTCGGTGTGACGAGACAGAGAAGCCCTTCATGGTAGTTGAAAGAGGCGCTGGTGTCTGCTCCGGTATTGGCTAGCCCTGATTTTTCCTTGCCTTTCGTGATCCACTGTGATGCGTCCGATTATGGACTGGGTTCTGTTCTTACTCAAGAGCATGACGGGAAGGAGAAAGTTATCGCTTTTGCTCCACGTAGTCTCTCGAAGCCGGAAAGAAATTATATGGTGACTGAGAAAGAATGCTGCGTGTGTTTTGGCTGTGAGATGCCCCTAAACATCTCACAGCCAAAGAAGGTAGAAGGTACCAATTTTCAAATTATTACAGACCACGCTACTGTAAAGTATCTCAGTAAGATTAAAGATCCTTCTGGAAAATTAGCTAGATGGAGTGTCTAGTTAAACCAGTTCGACTTCGAGATCATCCATAGAGAAAGGAAAATTCAACGTTGTTCCGGATGCACTTTCCCGAGGACCGGTTGATATCTTTCAGGATGGCCAAAATGATGAAGTTATAGCTGTTACCAATCCAGATGATTGCATATCCTTCGATATAGACTTGAAAAGTCGAACCTTTTATGTAAAAATGCGTGAGAATGTTTTTTTCAGACCCAGGCAAACTTCCCCAATGGTGTGTAAAAAATAACTATGTCTATAAGTTCGTTCCTTCGAGAAATCCCCTAAGTGCCAATATATCCGAGTGGAAACTCCTGGTTCCCAAACCCCAGCGTAATGAGTTGATGGTTCACTAAATTTCCGCTTCTGTATCCATTGCGCCAAGCTACTGCTCCAGTATTGCTCGCTTCTTGAAGAATAACGCGTCTCGCATATAATATGTGATAACGGTCGTCAATTTGTTAGCAAGTGTATACAGTCTAGTTAAACAAAACGACTACCACCTTTGGTACACGGCGTATTACCACGCGCAAGTTAATTTCGTAGAAAGGGCAAACCGCACTATTTGCACCGCCATACGTAGTTACATAAATGATAACCATAAACATTGGGTTAAAAGAATACCAAGAATTGGCTACACTTTGCGCAATGCAGTCCATGATGTCACATGATACGCACATTCTTTCTAGAACTTTGGCAGGTTTGTACCTGTTCCTGGGAAATATTACGGAAACCCAAGTAATCCCGACTTACGATCGGGTGATCGCGAAGTTTGGGCGGAAAATGTTGGCAAGCTTTCTGAGTTGGTTCATGAGGTACAGTCAAGGATTCACAAAGAACACGAACGTAATGTGAAATATTACAATGTTGCGAAGACGTAATTTAGAATTCCATGTCGGGGACAAGGTGTGGAAAAATTAAGTTTTGTCGAACGCATCGAAGAATTTTTCAAGTAAGTTAGCTCCCTGATATTCGCTCTGTGTTGATATTTAAAGTGCTATTGATGCAATATTTTACTTTTTTCGTATTTATTTTTGACAATGACAATTATATCAAAATTACTATGGTCTTTTTCAGCCAACTGTTTTATGTGTTCAAATAGACATAATGAATATAGGCCTTAACATACCCCCGGCCTTGGCAAATGTGCCAACTAACAAAACAAGTGAGTGCATGTAAGTCTTTCATGATTTAGTATTAATCGAGAAATAATTCACTTCACTATCAGTTTTCAGTCAGAGGCAAAGGACAAAGTTTTGCAAAAGAACGTGATATGACTCCATTAAAAGTTTTTATCTTGAAAACACGAGCTATAGCGTCACCCACGTATCACTTCAACGACACGTCCTAATTTCCACTTCATGGGGGGTAGCTTATCATCTTTGATTAAAACCAATGCGTTATGATTGATGTTTTCGTTGCCTCGAGTCCACTTTGTTCCCGGAGTTCCGATACATATTCTTTGCTCCATCTCGACCATAAATGTTGCAACAACTTCGAACCAACTCATATCTGGTAAGGCGATTCATAGGCGTACTTAGATGATCAGGATCGGGAGTGGTTGTTAATGGTCTTCCGACAGGAAAGTGGGCAGGTGTAAGGGGAGATGAATCATCAGGATCATTTGAAAAGGGAAATAGAGGACGGGAATTTAGGATTGCTTCTATTTGAACCATCACAGAATAAAATTCCTCATATGTTAATCGAGCATTAACTAAAACACGTCGCATATGATGTTTTATCATTTTAACCCCTGCCTCCCAAAGTCCACCAAAATGGGGAGTGTACGGTGGCGAAAACGTCCACGTTATATTATCTTTTGACAAAGAATCTGCCAAGTATGATGCGCTTGCAGTTAAAACACCAATGTCGTTTAAATCGCTATTAGCAGTATAAAATTACTACCATTGTCTGAAATAATATGCTTTGGTTTGCCCTTCTTGCAATGAATCGTTTAAGAGCTAACAAAATGTTTCCTTAGACAAATCAGGTGACTAGCTCAATATGAACAGCTTTAGTGCTGAAACAAACAAAATGCAAATGTAACATTTAATTAATTTTAAACCGCCTTTTATCCTTCATTAATATGGGCCCTGCTAATCTACCTGAGGGCAAAATGGGGATTTGGGTGAGTCGCTGCGCAGTAAATTTTCCCCTTAAAGGTTGGGTTGATTTAGGTCGAATTCTAAAACAACGAACACATCTATGGACAATACTTCGTGCAAGTTGTCGACCTCTCAAAGGCCAATATTCTTCGCGAATATTAGATAATAAATGTTGAGGTCAGCGTGCATCAACTTTGTATGAAAATATTCGAATATAATTTCGTCAGCGGATGAGACGAAGAAAGAATAATTGGATGTTTTTTTTCATAAGAAAATTCAGAGTTGTCCCAAACGTCCACCGACTCTCAAAACTCCGTCTTCATCAACAAATGGATTTAGGTTGATGATCTTACTGCGTTTTTCTAATACCTTGTTTGTTGACAGAAGATTAAGCTCATTGGGAAAAGAATTTTGCTGCGCTAATTTTACAATATGTATATAAGCGTGATTAAGCTCCTGAACGCACAGTGTTCTGAATGAACGCTTATCAGATTTCAACTTGCAATTATTAATGAATCTAAATATATACGCAACGCATCTTTTCAGTCGGGTAAAGCTGGAAAATCTTTCAAATGAAATCAAATTTTCACTCGGATTGATAAATAATGTTTTGATATTTTTTCTGAATTCAGGGAACGTCTGTACTTTGAAATTGAATTTGGCCAATTTCACGTTCTTGTAGTATCAAGATACCGTGCCACCAAAGATCTGACTCTTTAAGTTGATCAGAAGCAACTCCTCTTGAAAGGAATCCGCTGGATTGTCTTTCTGGTACATGACGCCATTGTGCAGAAGTCGTATTTTCTGAATTTCAAATTCTATTGCATACAAATGGTTTCAAACTGTTGGATGGGAGTTTCAACCAACTAAGAACTATGGACGAATCACACCAGAGAAAACAATTGTCGAAATGCAAATCTAATGAATCTAATACCTTCTTTGCCAAACGCGATAGTATGACAGCACCGCATAATTCTAATTTGGGTATAGAAATCGTCTTTATAGGAGCCACTTTGCTTTTGGCGCATAAAAGATGACAAACTGATTCATGGTTTTCGTTAATGGATTTGACGTAAATACAACCGCCATATGCATTTTCCGAAGCGTCAGAAAAACCATGTAGTTCAATAGTTATGGCCCCCTTGATTTTAACATGATGCTGAATTTTCATATTATTCAACATTGGCAATTGCTCTCTAAATGTATATATGAATTTCGAATTTGCAATGTACCCAAATCATCCCATGATAATTGTTCTAACAAAGTTTTAGGAATATGATTTTTTGCTACTATTATGCATGGACTAAAGTAGACCTAAAGGGTCGAAAATCTGTGAATTCAGATAACATGCGACGCTCAGTGTTTTTTTTTCTTTATAAATGAATGATGAAATGTTATAAAATTTTCTGGATGTGGTGCCCGGACAAACCAGGTTTTTGCCTTTTCATTTTTTCCGAACTCATTGTTTGAGCAAAGCTAGAATTGTGTTAAATGTATTTTAATACTCCCCGAATCGTTTGAATAAATTTCCTAATGGAAAACCCCGGGCCCTAAATTACTTCGGAAATTTCTTTGCACCTTTGGCCCTCTTTTGACTCCGAATCCTGTCACGGTCATCGACGTAAAAGTCCGTTTAAATTTTGGGGTTTTTTTCATTGGAACCCATTCAACACCTAGTGTATACAAACATTTGATTGCAAGATATGAGGCGCATTTCATCCCGTATGTGACTCTTTAATAACAAAATTTCCAATGGCATTATAATCTTTCCTCCATAAAATGCGTTGAAGATGTGTTTGTCATCTCGAACGATCATTGACGTCATCTTTCAATATCACCGCTCCCATATGCACAGAAAGAAATCTTAATAAAATTGAGATTAAATCGTTTTTTGTAGAAAGGGCCTTTCATCTGTATTTGTTCAATGAAACTCCATTGGAAGTTGGAAACAATCGAACACGATCTTAAGCGAGTGGTTACTGAATTTTCCCAAACCCTGATGTATGAAAAAGACTTTTTTTTTTTTATTTGAATAGAGTTTGATAATCATCGCTATGCCGGGCTTTCCATAGACCCATTGCGATTATTCATCAATGAAATCCGCATATAAACCTTTAAGTTTGGAATCGCGATTTAATTTTCGTTTTAAATTTGAAATCTATTTTTTGCCAACTCAAATGACTCACCAAGCTTTCTAGGGGTCTTTCAATGGTAGGGCTACTAGAACCCACCTGTGGCGCCCGGATATGTATTTCTTTTAAAGTGTTCTTCACAAGATTTCTCTTCATTCAAAAGGTTGATTCTTTACAATCGAAAACCTCTTAAAAGCTCCCAAAACCAAATTCTTCTTGAATTGTTTTTACTAGATTACAATTAATGAAAAAAAAACATTTTGGGAAATCGGTCCTCTACAATCCATCCAAACACTGTCCTTTGGGTTTTTTGGTTTATTTTTCTTAAACTGAACTGCTCTTGACAAAAATCCAAAATAAATCATTTCCTATCAAAACGTCAATTTTTTTGTGGTATGTAAAAAATGGATTCTCTTAAGATGTGTAGGGATATTCAATTCATTTGTATTGATTGGCATGTCTGGGAATTAAATTGATTTCGGGGGATTATAAAGAATTTAACGGCTTTTTATGGTTAATTGGTGGTTGAGATGTATTTTCCTTGTTTGTATTTGGATGATATTTTGATTCCCGAAATAGAAACATTTGTCTTGTCCTTTTTGATTTTCAATAAACCCAAAACGAACTGATGGAAAAAAACTATGCGAACCACAGTCTAAAAGCCCTGACCGTATGGATTTTATTATCAACATCTAAAACAAATTTAAATTTAAAGTGGGAGACAGAAGAACATGTTTATTTTCATTAAAACTGGCTAACACCAAGCTGCTTTGATTTGTTCCTTGTTGGTATTTTCTGATGGCCTGTTTGTTTTTTAAAGTTAATGTCAGTTCTTTTTGTGGGATTGCGTGTGATGTTTAGATGGACATTTTTTTAAAGTGGTTTGCCTCAATTTTTTTTAAAATCCCTGGTTTCAAACAATTTGTACAACCAAGTGACCTGGCCTTTTCAAACCTTTATCTGGGCTAAATTCTGAAATCTGTTTCAATTGTAAATTTATTCCTTTTTCAAATACACATACAAGTGTGCTGAGTAAAAACTTCGTGTGTTTGAAATTTTTTTTTCGTTCAAGTTTGCAGATTGCGAATGAGTATGCGAATTGTATGGTGTTTTTTCCGCCTGATTTATTTCAAATGTTGGTACGACATTTTTCCCCCCTCTTATTAAGGGGTCCAACTTTGTTGATATTTGAATGAGTAAAACATCCCAATATCATTTTTTGTCCTAGTTGACAGAGGGAAAAGATATTTTTTTTAAAAACGGTATCGATTAATTTGTCGTAATTTAAGGGATGATTTTATATATGGTTCTATATTGAATAGAGATTTGACGTGATTGAAATCAAAAGTCGTTTGTTGTCTTTTCTATCACGCATGGGACCAACTGTAGAATAGTTATCGCTGGAAACTCGAGAGAACGAATCACCCGCGCTGCCTACCCTCCAAAAAATGCTCGTAAATAATGAAAATGTTGAATATGGTCCAAATATTCATTTTTTTTATATCAGTGATTCAAATAAATCCCGAATTCCAACCAATTTTGGTTAGAACCTTCAAATTTTGGTATTTCAATGGGTTTTAATTTTATACCCGTGTTATTTTTTTTTTGCTATTACCGCGTGCATTTGACTGGACAGATTCAATATTTTCTTTATAATCATTTAAAATTTTCTTTGCGATTGAATTCAAGTAATAATTTTCTCAAATTTTCTCTTTTTTGGTTTCACCCAAATTATCTTCATCGACCTCTAATTCAATTCGATTCTGTACTTCATCAATTCGTATAAATTCAGATTGTGATTGAACGTTCTTCAATTTCTATCATTTCGAGTTTTGAAAGCTTTTCTTCAGGATTGAGCGATTTTGCCAGTTATATTTTTCAAATCTTTGTGAATGATGTAAAAGTTTCCCTTTTTGCGGGACTTTCTGTTGGTCTCAGTGTTAATTATTAAAAATTCAAAAAAAATCCAAATAAATGCCTTTGTACCGCTGTGATGATTCAAAACAAAGCCTTGGTACAAGGAAATGGGAGAAAGGAACCCCACCTTCTTACTATTGGATGCTGCTTGTTTCCTTGGTTTGGATCTGCCCAGTCCCTGCTGTGAGACTCTCCCTGTTGCCGCTGCCCAAATGTATTTCTATGCGTTGTTTTTTTTGCGTTATAAAATATTCGTTATTTTTTTGGTAATTTTGCTCAAGGACCTTTTTATGTTGATATTTAAAGTGCTTGATGCAATATTTTACTTTTTTCGTATTTATTTTTGACAATGACAATTATATCAAAATTCAAAATAACTATGGTTTTTTTCAGCCAACTGTTTTATGTGTTCAAATAAAACAAAATGAATATAGTTAACACTCTTACCATTGCAAAAAAAAAAATCCAAATTAGATTATAAACTTAAAATGAAAATGGTTCGAATGCCGGAGAATGGCAGTTCAGGATCTAAACCACCACGGTTCGACTTCCGATCTGTCGGTCCGATGAGGAACAGATGGAAAAACCTAAAAACGTAAAGACGTTTGTTAAAAAATCTTCATCCCCCTCATGGGAGTTAGTATTGTCAAAAAAATGCCCCTGGTCATTTGAGAATGTCCTTGTTCGTTGAATATTGGGCTGGTCCTTTAGAAATGCCCTTTTAGCGAAATTTTCTCTGGCCCAATGGGGATATTCATGTATGTCCTTAGTCCCATCTTCTCATAGTTGCGACCCATAGTAGTTAGTTGGGAAATTAGTAGTTAAGATTAAGGTTAGCTAGTTAGGAGTTGTTAGTTAGTTAAAGAGTAAAATCGAAATTAAGCTTAGTAGATTCAATCGGTTTTGCTTATGCAACTGGTTATGAAAAAAAAAAAATAAAATTGGTTCGGAAAACAAAGTCATTTTCAATTCCTATTTTCTTTAAACGGAGGGGGAGTGTAACAGAAAAAATTATATCAACAAAAAGTACTTAGGGTCCGTAGGATTAATTTGAGCAATTATTGCAAAAGGGTTACTGTAGTAGCTTTCAAAATCATTTCGGCATCGAAATCAATTTTAAAATGTATGCCCACCTTGTTAGGTAGGAGTATTCGATATTTTATTTACAACCTGTAATGATAAAACAAGTTAATTGTTGTAATAGAATGCCCAGACTATTCAGTGAAGAGCGGGTGGAGTTCTTTGGACCGCCTTGCTAGTTTCAAATTTTTTTTTATGTTTCAAGCAAAGTTTTGAAATGGAATTTGAATGGGCCAAAATTTTGTTAAACTGGACGAAAATTCAAATTCCCTATTCAATAATGATTGCAAATCAAATAACTTTCCTTCTGTAAATATCACAACAATAAACAAATACCAACTTATAACAATCTATTTACAAAATTTACATCTTTTTAATTCTTTAACATTTATTGAATGCAAGATTTATTTAAATTCCCAAAGCAAGAAACTAATCCTGTTATTGTTTGCTGAATCTGTCGGTTTATCGATGTCGATGTACCTTGATTGTATTTTTGTGTAGCGGTAGCTAGACTTTTCAAGTTGTTTGGCTCAAATCAGGGAAAAGCTGCTGGGCGACCGATCAGGTGGACACAACATCCCTTTTGGTCCATCGAGTGTGTTCTCAGCCATTTAACATGAAAAAAAAAAATATTGTTTGTGTCAGAATTTGATATCAAAATTCTACTTCGAAACTTTGGGAAAATTTTTAAGACCCTCAACTCATTGTTGTTAAAATTGAGTGTAATCTCATCAAGAGATTATTACTTAAAATTAATTGGTAATATCAATACTGAAAATTTAAGTTTTTTTAATATTTTTTTTGAATTAATAAAAAAAATTATCTTTCTTCATATATGGAAAAGATGATTTTTTTTTCTGATCTTAGGAACCAGTTATACGTTAAAAAAATTTAAAAACAGAATTTGGCACAATCAAGTTTGTTGAAGATATAGGAAAAGACTTCAATTTCGTAATTTAAAAAAGGTATATGAGAATCAATGTTTGACCAGCCGTCAAAAACTTCTTGAAAAAAAGGGTTTTTTTTAAATTCAAAAAAAATTCCAGTTGTACCAAATTTTAAAATGAAATATATATATATATATATATATATATATATATATATATATATATTTTAATATACATATGTCCTTCAAACATCAAAATCCGCTCAATTATTATCCCAAATAGGCCAAAAAATATATAAAACTCATGGAAAATATATATTTTTCCCAACTATATCACCCAAAAAAGCGTAAGTGATATTTTTTGTGAAAACCCATTAAATCTCAATAAGGGTTTTTAGACAAGCAATCCCCTGATGGGAAAACATCGTTTTTTATTTCAATCGAAACCAGGGGGTTTTTTAACCAACGGGGTTCTTCAAAAAAAGATAGTGAACGACACTGCTTTTTTTGGTAAAAAACCTAATAAATCTAATCACTGTTTTCTTGAACAAAATGTGTGGATAATTTCAGATTTCCTTTGTGAAAAATTATCTGATGTTTTCTTTAAAATTATTTGAATGTGAATATTTAAAATATCTTTGGTCCAAACATCATTCCCAAAATACCTCCTCGACATCCCCCCAATTCACTGATTCGAAATCATATTCGGGAGAAAGGAAAATGCTCTGATTAATAAATTACCAAAAGGCATTTACTCTGTTAATGGCCGACAGGCTCAGAAAACAATATATCTTAATTGCCGAAAGATCAGAAAAGGGCGAGAATGCCCCCCATCGCCTTGAATATCATCGTACTGTCAGTCCCGCGACGTTCTTCTTCTGTAGCCGTAATTTTTGTTTTCCCCTACGGTTAGATGTCCTGTTTTAATGGGAAGTGAATGACATATCAATAAGAAATATAACAGATATATCTTACAAATAGAAGGAGGCGCCGCCGGAAAAAAAATCCCAAAATTTTTTTCTAGGACCGATCAAAGTTTTTGAACGGAATTTGGCGAAGAAGCGGACTCATCATTTTTTTTTGAACGTCGTCGAAACACGTATCCCCGTAAATGTTTGATAAACGTGCCAAAATGGCCATTCAATTGTCGAAGGTGGAATTTTTGTTTTGCCTTAATCTTGAGCAGCCCCATTTTGGGAGTTGAAACTTTTAAAATCATTTTTAAGGACATAATAATGTGCTGAACTTCAATTTCAGATTTTTTTTTCTCAACCCTATCAAATTTCATATTGGGATAGTTACGTGGTCCCTATCGTTTATATTCGATTGCTAAAAATTCCCCGGGGTAGGTCCCCCCACATCGAAAAAAATTTGGGGGAAAAAATAAAAAATGTAAACCCAGAAACGGGCCTCAAAGCACGTTGTTGCACACCTAATCAACGAAAAGGGGAAAGGGGGGCAAAAACCCTAAGGTTAGATCTTTCCTTTTTTAAT